>JAOPSE010000022.1:49479509-49683744 GCA_029449295.1 Zea luxurians
ATGTAGTTACAAGATATACCTTTCCTGATCCCTCATCAGAGTTTACATTTATATTAGTATAACTGGGAAGAGATTCAAATAAAGCTTGTGGCGCAAACGACCAAAGAAAAGACAGATCCATAACTTAGCAGGGGCCACTCAGGAAAGGAATAATCGCGGGAAGGGAAAGATCGTGCGCGCTAGAGTCAATTTGGGGCATTCACGTTGCTTGCTTGCTCATTGCCAATAAAAATAATGTTAGGCAACATTCCAAAACTGACGATCACACGAGGTTTTATCAAGCTAGTGTCAGATACAATCCACATTATTGCCTTTTGAGTACATGGTAGTAGTAGTGAACATCAGTACATCACACTCCACTTCGCATGGCACTTAAGCACAAATATTCATGACCACCTGACGCTCTCTGCGGAGGCGTGGATGGTCCGCAACCTGAGCGCAGGAGCGACTCCTTCTCTGCGTACGTTCGGACGGTCTGTATCTATAGCTTGAATGGTGCACAATGACGCAGAGGGTCGTCTTCTTCACTGCAGACGTCGGGAAGGAGAGATCCTATGGTGTGTCTTAGCATCGACAGGCCACGAAAGACGTCTCTAGTCAATATAGAGCCGAAGAGAGTTGAAGATTCGAGGTTAAAGCAAGGCTAAACTAGGGCTACTCCTAATGCATAAGGTAAAAACGACCTTCTTGCCATGACCGATCAAGAAAGTTGATCGGCCTATGATCATATGGTGCGTTGTGGTTTAAATATATTAGGGGAGGAATCCACTGCTGTGGTGTGTAATAAATTGGTGTATAGTGTGCAAAACTAGGTTCTGCATATGAGTATCCAGATTGTCTGGCCCAGGCAGCTAGACAGTCTGGCACCATGCCGAACTGGCCGATGGTAAATCTAGACTGTCCGGTTGTGTTCACTACTATTGGAGCGCAACATTGTGGTCCCGGTGCAACCCCAAACTATTCGGCATGGAAAGCCGAACGGTTCGACTGTGTCTAGGGACGTCGATCTGCCAAGCAGGAACGACAGTGGCGGTATTTGCCCTAGATATGAGTTCATCGGCAATACCATATAATGGCTGGGGTTACGAACCCCCATTTGTTGTCAATGTATTTGACATAGACATCCTGTTCCTAGTTTCAAATGAGGCAAAACTAGGAGCAACGGATTTCTCCAACGAACGTGTTAATTTTCTAATTGATTCTTCTAACCCTCTAATCTATTGTTTCATTTGATTCTGCTGCTGATCTACATAATGTTTAATAGATTGGATGTCATCGGGTTTACTTACATTGTGGATTCGAAGCAAAGATAGAAGAGATGCGACATCGGTCTCTCCATGTTTGACAACCTTCTAGTGTCGATCCATCATGAATTGTGACAAGAATTTCTCCTTCACTTGACGCATGTAGTCTTTGTATTGTTTTTGTTCATTGACCATCAGGCTTTCCACAGCTAGCTTAAGAATATTTTCTGGGGAGATATTGGTTTGATTTTTAGAACTGACCATTTGAGGGCCTAATTTTTAGTAGATCTAGACACCTAGTTCCACAGCGGAGTCAACAAAAAGTATGTTAACGTTGATCTGGGCGCCAATGTAACACCCCGGGCTTTAAGGGACAAAGCCAGGTGCATCTCATACATGCGCCAAAGAAGACAACATATATAATAACAGAGTGTATAGAGATAAATGTCACAATAATCAGAGTATTTATTACATAGCGGAAGTCTTACAAAATAAAAGATAAATATAATAGGATCTAAAATCTATCCTTGGCGCCAGAAAGTCAACTGGGAAACGAGATAAATTCGAACTCCCTGATGTAGCTCCTCTTGAACCACCTGTTCTTCTCCTGTGGGGGGTGTGAGACAGCAAGGGTGAGCTCACACATGATCATAGCTCAACAAGTTGTGGGCAATAATGTGGCATGAACTCACCAAAGGTGGGAGTTCATGTAAAGTGTAAGGCTGATCAACAAATAAAGGTGGAAGCTGAGCATTGCTTTTATAAGTTGGTCAAAATTTTATTAGTAATTACTAAGTATAAGTGAATACCGAACCATAACAAATAAGTAAAAGTAATAACAAAATAATTCCAATGCAATGAAATGACAAATTGAGTTTAGGTTCCATAAATTAATCATGTGAGTGTCCGAGTCGCTTATGACCATGAGCACGGCTAGTATACCAGTTTAACACTCTGCAGAGGTTGCGCATCTTTACCCACAAGCCGTGTTACCCATCTACCAAGGGGTCATGAATCCCATACACCTCTACCAAGGAAGCGAGGCAGGGTAAGACTACGAGGCCTTTACAAAGTTCCACTAGCTTCAGAAAACCCGCTACAGTTTATAGGAAGCTCCAGTGCAGGAATCCCTCGCTTGACCGTCATCGCAGCAAAATCAACCCAAGGACCTCCCTACACTGACCACTCCCCTACTGCCCTTGCCCCTTTCGGGTAAGGTAGTCATCCACTAGCTTTCCTAATTAATCAGCCAAGGGCATCCCATTAAACTCTTGTGGTAGCACTATTTTCCCGGGTGGTTCTCCATGTTCCCATTAACATAATGATCTTATCATGAACATAAATAACATAACAGAATAATAGGAACATGGATATAATGAAATATTAACCCAAAACCACATAATGCAATAGCATAACTACCCAAGTGAATCAGGGGTTGTCGGGTACCGTAATTAGGGGTACCCCCAACACTCCTAAACATGGCTGGTAAACACCTTCGGAGCAAACCATAAAGACTGACAGTTCGGGTCAAAGTCAAAGCTTCGCCTACCAAGGGACGCGATCTCGCCTCGTCCGAGCCCGGCCTCGGGCGGGAACAGTAGTCCCGGACGAATTCACGTCTCGCTCGAGGGTCTCCTCAGGCAGTGAGCACACCCTCGGCTCAGCCAAAGGCAAGCCTTGTCGTGCAAGCGACCTTGGCCAAATCGTCTTACCAGCCGACCGTATTGCATGCGCATTCAATGCTGAGATCGCCTGACACCTTATCCCGACACGCGTGCCTCAGTCGATAAGGTCGAAGTGACTGCAGTCACTTCGCCCTTTCACTAACCAATCTGACAGGAAAACAGCGCCGTCCACCCTGCTCCGGTTGCTATGCCAACCACCCGGGTAAAACCGACAACAGCCAAGTTCAGCCTCAGGCGCAACAGGAAGCTCTGCCTCGCCCGACCTTAGGCCTCGGCCTCGGCCTCGGCCTCGGGAGGAGATCTCCACCTCGCCCGACCCTAGGGCTCGGCCTCAGCCTCGGCCTCGGGAAGAGTCATGTCCTCGCCCGACCCTGGGCCCCGGCCTCAGCCTCGGCCTCTGAGGAGCCACCGCCTCGCCCAACCTCGGGCTTAGAGTGACCGCGCCACAAGGGATACATCATTACCCTACTCCTAGCTAGCTCAGGCTACGAAGGAACAAGACCGGCATCCCATCTAGCTTACCCCGGTAACAGGCAATGATGGCTCCCGCATGCGTCCATGACGTCGGTGGTTCTCAAGCCCCCTACGGAAGCAAGGAGACGTCAGCAGGATCCATGCAGCGCCAACAGCTGTGCTGCTACAGGGCTCAAGGCACTTCTCTGACGGCCACATTACTACCTCTACAGGGCTCAAGGCGCTCCCCCGACGGCCATGTTATTATCTGTATAGGGCTCAGGGCACTTCCCTGCCAGCCACGTTAGCTCCAAGCTACACCCCCATTGTACAGCTGGGCATCTCCTTATGTCTATAAAAGGGGGTGTCCAGGGCCCCATGGGTGGGGGTGGGGCGCGGCACGAAAGGACGAGTAGACGCACGGCAAAGGGACGGGAGAAGACGAGCAGGACCGGACCCTCTCTCTCTCTCTCTCTCTCTCTTTCTCTCTCTCTCGCTCTCTCGTGCTCGCTCTCTCGCAACGCTTGTAACCCCTACTACAAGCACCCTGGTGCAGGATAATACAAGTCTCATTCCCCCCTTGTGTTCCATCTCGCACCAACCCATCTGGGCAGGGGCACGCAGCGACAAATTTACTAGTTGGTCCAGGGACCCCCGGGTCTGAAACGCCGACAGTTGGCGCGCCAGGTAGGGGCCTGCTGCGTGTTAACGAACACTTTCCCGTTGAGTTCCAGATGGGTAGACTTCAGCAACCTCTTCAGCCCAGGACGGTGCTCTGCTTCGGGAGTTTCGAGTTCATGTCCCTCGACGGCAGCTACGACATGGTACTCCTCCCCTCGTAGCATGACAACAACGACAGTCAGCTCGCCCGGCGGCAGCGAACTCGATGACGGCATCTCCCCGCGGCAGAAGAGGAACACCCGGGTCGTCCCCGCCACCCTCCTCGCTGGAGGAGACAGAGATGGGGGCAACCGTGGCCACGGTGGAGGCGGCACCTTATCGGCTGTCGGACCAGAGCGAGTCGACGATGCCGGCACTCCTCCGGGGGACATGTCGGGTGTTGTCCTCGTGCCTGAGACAACGACGAGCGTCACTTCCCTGCAACGTGCCAGCCCCAAGCGGGCTGATGATGCCAGCACCCTCGTAAAGGACCTGCTGGGCGTTAGCTTCGTACCTAAGATGACGGTGCGTTCTGTCCCCGACGCGACTTCACCACCATCCATCGACCAAGAGGTACCGTCCGTATTCCACCCTGTTCCCTTTCGATTCAGCTTCGATCCACCTAGCGACCCCGCTTCGGTGAGCGCTTTTGCAAGGGCATATCCAGACCTTCAGGGGTACCATATATGGTCAACCTGGGACCGACTGACAGCCGTCTCAACCTCCAGACCGGCGGGTTCTGAGGAAGAGGACGACCCCGACTTCGGTTGGGATTTCTCTGGCCTCGGTGATCCCGGTACCATGTGGGACTTCATGTCCGCATGTGACCACTACCTCTCTGGTTACTCTGACGATGGCCACGGCCTTGACGATGAGGGTTATGGCCCAAGTCGCGAATGTTTCCACGTCGATCAGGGAGATCACGACGAAGGCAACCACCTCGGCATGCTGGAGGTTGGCGATCCCCCTAGGCCCGCATCTCGCGTTGACATCCCATGGGAGCTAGCTGTGGTCCCAGTCCCTGCGGGGGTCAGGACACACAGCTCGAGCAAATCCGCGAGATGCAGGCCAAGGTCGATGAGGAAGCAGGGCGACTTGTGCAGCTCCGACAGAACATCGAGCAGGAGTGGGTAGGCCAAACACTCGCCGGAGGAGCCTGACATCGGGCCCGGGACGTCCAGCGCCGTATCGTCGATAATGCCAGGGCAACGCTGCCCCCGGCCGTCAGCGGGTCCGGTCAGGACCTAGCTGCAGCGGCGATGCTACTTCGAACCATGCTAGAGCCATCCACCACCTTGGGACGGCGTATCCAGGGAGAACTCAAGGATCTCCTGGAAGGTGCCGCAATTCGACGAGCCGAGAGCTCTGCCTCCCGAAGGCGAGCTGACCCCTCGGAGCATCACGCGTCGTCCTCTCGACGCATGTGGGAGGCCTCGGTCCATCCCGAGCGCACGCGGGATGAGGCGCCTACCGCCCGGGATCGCCTCGGCGGCGAGCAACACCGTCGCGACCAACGAGCCTGCCTCGAGGAGAAGGTGCGCCGAGGCTACCACCCTAGGCGCGGGGACACTGCGACAGTGAGGAGGATCGGAGTCCCTCGCCTGAGCCACCCGGTCCGCGAGTCTTCAGCCGGGCCATACGACGAGCTCCGTTCCCCGCCCGGTTCCGAGCCCCGACTACCATCACCATGTACTCGGGGGAGACGAGACCGGAGTTGTGGCTCGCGGATTACTGGCTAGCATGCCAGTTGGGATGGGCAGATGACGACAACCTCATCATCCGCAATCTTCCCCTTTTCCTCTCCGACGCTGCCCGGGCCTGGCTGGAGCATCTGCCTCCTGCGCAGATCTCCGGCTAGGACGACCTGGTCAAGGCTTTCGCGAGGAATTTCCAAGGCACGTACATGCGCCCTGGGAACTCATGGGATCTCCGAAGCTGCCGCCAGCAGCCAGGGGAATCCCTCTGAGAGTACATCCTGCGGTTTTCGAAGCAGCGCACCGAGCTGCCCAACATTACCGACTCAGATGTCATCGGGGCTTTCCTCGCCGGCACCACTTGCCGAGACCTGGTGAGCAAACTGGGGCGCAATACTCCCACCAAGGCGAGCGAGTTGATGGACGTCGCCACCAAGTTCGCCTTGGGTCAGGAGGCGGTCGAAGCCATCTTCCGGAAGGACAAGAAGCCTCAGGGAGAGCCAAAGGAAGACGCCCCCGAGGCATCCGCCCAGCGTGGCGCGAAGAAGAAGGCGCAAGCGAAGCGCAATGCCGCTGACACGAATCTCGTCGCTGCTGCCAAGCACAGGAACCCTCGGAAGCCTCCTGGAGGGGCCGGCACATTCGACAAGATGCTCAAGGAGCCGTGCCCCTATCACCAGGGTCCCGTCAAGCACACCCTTGAAGAATGTGTCATGCTCCGGCGGTACTTCCATAAGGCTGGGCCCCCGGCGGAAGATGGCAAGGGCCAAGGCAACAACGAGAAGGAGGGCAGCAAGGAAGAGGAGTTCCCGGAGGTCCACAACTGCTTCATGATCTACGGCGGACAGGTAGCGAACGCCTCGGCTCGGCACCGCAAGCAAGAGCGCCGGGAGGTCGTCTCGGTAAAGGTGGCAGCGCCAGTCTACCTAGACTAGTCCGACAAGCCTATCACCTTCGACCGAGGCGACCACCTCGACTTCGTGCCAAGCCCGGGAAGGTACCCGCTCGTCGTCGACCCAATCATCGGCAACGTTAGGCTCTCCAAGGTCTTCAGGGACAGAGGCAGCAGCCTCAACATCATCTACGCCGAGACCCTGGAACTCTTGGGGGTTGATCGGTCCGAGATCTGGGCCGGTGCGGCACCCTTCCACGGGATCGCACCCGGAAAGCGTATCCTGCCCCTCGGGCAGATTGACTTACCCGTCTGCTTCGGAACTCCCTCCAACTTCCAAAAGGAAACCCTCACCTTCAAGGTAGTTGGGTTCCGAGGGACCTACCACGCGGTGTTGGGGAGACCGTGCTACGCCAGGTTCATGGCCGTCCCCAACTACACCTACCTCAAGCTCAAGATGTCAGGCCCCAACGGGATCATCACCGTTGGATCCACGTACCGCCACGTGTATGAATGTGACGTGGAATGCATGGAGTACGCTGAGGCCCTCACTGATTCCGAGGCCCTCATCGCCGACCTGGAACGCCTCTCCAAGGAGGCGCCCGAAGCGAAGCGGCACGCTGGCAACTTCGAACCAGCTGAGGCGGTTAAGTCCGTCCCTCTTGATCCCAGCAACGGCGCCAGTAAGAAAGTCCGGATCGGCTCCGAGCTCGACCCCAAATAGGAAGTAGTGCTCGTTGACTTTCTCCACGCAAACTCCAAAGTCTTTGCGTGGAGTCCCTCGGACATGCCAAGCATACCAAGGGAGGTCGCCGAGCACTCACTGGACATCAGAGCTGGAGCCCGACCCGTGAAGCAGTCCCTGCACCGTTTTGATGAAGAAAAGCGCAGGGCCATAGGCGAGGAGGTCCACAAGCTACTGGCTACAGGGTTCATCAAAGAGGTATTCCATCTCGAATGGTTAGCTAACCCTGTTCTCGTAAAGAAAAAGGGCGGGGAATGGAGGATGTGCGTAGACTACACTGGTCTAAAGAAAGCATGTCCGAAGGTTCCCTACCCTCTGCCCCGCATCGATCAAATTGTGGACTCCACTGCTGGGTGCGAAACCCTGTCTTTCCTCGATGCCTACTCAGGCTATCACCAAATCAAGATGAAAGAGTCCGACCAGCTCGCGACTTCTTTTATCACACCTTTTGGCATGTATTGTTATACTACAATGCCATTTGGCTTGAGGAATGCAGGTGCCACCTACCAGAGGTGCATGAACCACGTGTTCGGAGAGCACATCGGCAGAACGGTCGAGGCTTACGTTGATGACATCGTTGTCAAGACAAAGAAAGCCTCCGACCTCCTCTCTGACCTTGAAACGACATTCAAGTGTCTGAGAGCGAAAGGCGTGAAACTCAATCCCGAGAAGTGTGTCTTCGGAGTCCCCCGAGGCATGCTCCTGGGATTCATTGTCTCCGAGCGGGGCATAGAGCCCAACCCGGAGAAAATCGCGGCCATCACCAACATGGGACCAATCAAGGATTTAAAAGGAGTATAGAGGGTCATGGGATGCTTTGTGGCTCTGAGCCGCTTCATCTCACGCCTTGGCGAAAAAGGATTGCCCCTGTACCGCCTCTTAAGGAAGGCCGAGCGCTTCACTTGGACCCCCGAGGCCGAGGAAGCCCTCGGAAACTTAAAGGCACTCCTTGCCAATGCACCCATCTTGGTGCCCCCCGCTCCGGAGGAAGCCCTCTTGATTTACGTCGCCGCAACCACGCAGGTGGTCAGCACCGCGGTTGTAGTCGAGAGACGAGAAGAAAGGCATCCACTGCTCGTCCAGAGGCCAGTCTACTTCATCAGCGAAGTGCTATCCGAGACCAAAGTCCGTTACCGTAGATCCAGAAGCTGCTCTACGTAGTCATTCTGACACGGCGAAAGTTGCGACACTACTTCGAGTCTCATCCGGTGACTATGGTGTCATCCTTCCCCCTAGGAGAGATCATCTAGTCCCGAGAAGCCTCTGGTAGAATAGAAAAATGGGCAGTGGAACTCATGGGCGAAACACTTTCATTTGCCCTCGGAAGGCCATAAAATCTCAAGTCTTGGCCGACTTCCTGGCTGAATGGACTGACACCCAGTTACCGACGGCCCCAATCCAACCCGAACTTTGGACCATGTACTTCGATGGGTCGCTGATTAAAACTAGAGTAGGCGCAGGCTTGCTCTTCATCTCACCCCTCGGAGAACATGTCTGTTACGTGCTGCGCCTTCATTTCCCGGCGTCAAACAACGTGGCCAAGTACGAAGCCTTGGTTAATGGCCTGCGCATCGCCGTCGAGCTAGGGGTTCGGCGCCTCGATGCTCGTGGCGACTCGTAGCTCGTCATTGACCAGGTCATGAAGAACTCCCACTGCCACGACCGAAAAATGGAGGCCTACTACGACGAAGTTTGGTGCTTGGAAGATAAGTTCTATGGGCTGGAACTCAACCATGTTGCTCGACGGTACAACGAGACCGCAGATGAGCTGGCGAAAATAGCCTCGGGGCGAATGACAGTTCCCTTGGACGTCTTCTCCAAGGATATATATCAGCCACCCGTCAAAGTCGATGATGCGCCCGAGCCCGAGGAGGCCTCGGCCTAGCCTGAGGTACCCTCGGCCGTCGAGGGTGAGGCCCTGCACGTTGAGGGGGAGCGGAATGAGGTCACATCGGTCCTGAACTGGCAGACCCCGTACCTAGAATATCTCCTCCGAGGAGAGCTGCCCCTCAGCAAGGCCAAAGCTCGGTGACTGGCTCGGCGCGCCAAGTCGTTCGTTTTACTAGGTGATAAAAAGGAGTTGTACCACCGCAGCCCCTCGGGCATTCTCCAGCGATGCATATTCATTGCCCAAGGACAAGAGCTGTTACAAGAAATACACTCAGGGGCTTGTGGTCACCATGAAGCACCTAGAGCCCTCGTGGGAAACGCTTTCCGACAAGGTTTCTACTGGCCAACCGCAGTGGCCGATGCCACTAGAATTGTACGCTCCTGCCGGGGGTGTCAATTCTACACGCGACAGACACACTTGCCCGCTCAGGCACTACAGACAATACCTATCACTTGGTTGTTTGCTGTGTGGGGTCTGGACCTCGTCGGTCCCATGCAGAAGGCACTCGGGGGCTTCACGCACCTGCTGGTTGCCATCGACAAATTCTCCAAGTGGATCGAGGTCCGACCCTTAACCAGCATCAGGTCCGAGCAGGCGGTGGCGTTCTTCACAAACATCATCCATCGCTTTGGAGTCCCAAATTCCATCATCACTGACAATGGCACGCAGTTCACAGGGAAAAAGTTCTTGGACTTCTGCAAGGACCACCACATCCGTGTGGACTGGGCCGCCGTAGCTCACCCGATGACAAATAGGCAGGTGGAGCGCGCCAACGGTATGATTTTGCAGGGACTAAAACCGAGGATCTACAACGACCTCAACAAGTTTGGCAAGCGGTGGATGAAAGAGTTACCCTCGGTGATGTAGAGTCTGAGGACGACGCCGAGCCGGGCCACGGGATTCTCGTCGTTTTTCCTAGCCTATGGGGTCGAGGCCGTCTCGCCCACGGACTTAGAATACGGTTCCCCGAGGACAAAGGCGTACGACTATCGAGGCAACCAGACCAGCCGAGAAGATTCCTTGGACCAGCTGGAAGAGGCTCAGGACGTGGCCTTACTACACTCGGCACGGTATCAGCAGTCTCAGCGACGCTACCACGCCCGAAGGGTTCGGCCCCGAGACTTCCAAGTGGGGGACTTGGTACTTCGGCTGTGACAAGACGCCCGAGGGCGCCACAAGCTTACACCTCCCTGGGAGGGGCCGTTCATCATCGCCAAAGTTCTGGAGCCCGGGACATACAAGCTGGCCAACGATCAAGGCGAGGTCTACGGCAATGCTTGGAACATCGAATAGCTATGTCGCTTCTACCCTTAAAATGTTTCGAGTCGTTTGTGTTCCTCGTTTTCTTTACATACATAAATAAGGTCTAACCGTCAAGGGAGGATCAGCCTTGCCTCGGCAAAGCCCGACCCTCCCTCGGGGGCTAGAAGAGGGGAACCCCCTCTGCGTCAAAATTTTCTTGGGAAACGTTTTCTACCAAGAAAAGTTTTCTACCAAAACAACTCTCGTGCTTTCCAACTATATCGATAACGGAACCCTGAAAACGAGTGGGACAGACCTTGAACGGCAAGGCCGACCGAGCCGACGGACTCCTACGCCTCCGGGATAAGGATACCTCACTCGTCACCTTCCGCGAAAAGTAAATCATGCTCGGATAAGCGGTTCTGCTGTCGAACAAGTCCTAATGCTCGGGTAGAAAATGACTTTCGTGCTTTCGACTATATCGATAGTAGGATCCTACGAACGAGTGAGAGAACATGTAAACGGCAAGGCCGACCGAGCCAAGGGACTCCTACGCCTCCGGGATACGGATACGTCACTCATCACCTTCCGCGAAAAGTAACTCACGCACGGATAAGCGATCCTGCTACCGAACAAGTCCTAACACTCGGGTAGAAAACGACTTTCGTGCATTTTCGACTATATCGATAACAGGATCCTAAAAACGAGCGGGACAGACCTTGAACGGCAAGGCCGACCGAGCCGAGGGACTCCTACGCCTCCAGGATACGGGTACCTCACTCGTCACCTTCCGTGAAAAGTAAATCACGCTCGGACAAGCGATCCTGCTACCGAACAAGTCCTAACACTCGGGTAGAAAATGACTTTCGTGCGTTTTCGACTATATCGATAACAGGATCCTAAAAACGAGCGAGAGAGCACGTAAATGGCAAGGCCGACCGAGCCGAGGGACTCCTACACCTCCGGGATACAGATACCTCACTCATCACCTTCCGCGAAAAGTAACTCTCGCTCGGATAAAGCGATTCTGCTACCGACAAACAAGTCCAAATGCTCGAAATGAGAGGAAAGAAAACGTAGCTTTATAATCCAAATGCTAAATATGTTTAGGCCTCAGCGGTCGCAAAAAACATGCGCATACTTCAAGCAAACTGTTTTTTCAGGCTCAGACATCGGCAGGGAGAGGAACAGCACGCTCGGCGTCATTTCCACCCTTGGCAGAATCCGGCCCGGCCTCGGGCAGCGACACGGGTGGAAGGACCTCCACCTCGGAGGAGGATGCCAGCACCGCACTTGGGCCCTCGACGGCCACGTCAAGCCTCTGGACCTCGGCTAGGGCAGCCTCCTCTTCGTCGGGTAGGCAATACCCCTCGCTGACCCACTCCAGATCCACGTCGTAGTGGGAAGCGAGCACGGCGAAGGCCCGCCTAACGTCGTGGTGCAGCGCCCCGTGGAGTCTGTTGCGCGCATGGCCGCCCAAGGCCCGCAGATGACTCTGGGGGAGCTACCCGAGGGGACACCGTCGAGGCAAAAGGTCTGGCAAAGAGCCAAGATGGCCTCGGACATGGCCACGCGCTCGGCCTCCTTCCGCTCAGCCGCCTCGGCAAGCGCCTTGTAGTTCTTGACGGACTCATCAAGAGCCGTCTCGAACCCTGCAGACAGCAGGACAACATTCTTCCGACGCAAGGAGAAGAATGGAGACAAAAACAAAGTCTCAAAGCTGGGAAAATGCCCCTTCGGCCCGGACACCCTAGCTTGGGCTGACCAAGCAGACCCGACGGCCACGGCCAGACCCTCCGCAAGGGTCCCGGCTCGAGCGATCGCCTCGGGGTCCGAAAGAGGGGAGCGCCCTCTGCGCCGAAACTTTCCTCGGAAAAGTTTTTCCACTAAAACAACTTTCGTGCATCTCGACTATGTCAGTGGCGGAGTCCCAAAAACAAGCGACTGAGACCTTGAATAGCAAGGCCGACCGAGCCGAGGGACTCCTACGCCTCCAGGATATGGATACCTCACTCGTCAACTTCCAGGAAAGGCGGCTCATGCTCGGATGAGTGATTCTGCTACCGACAACGAGTCTTAATGCTCGAAACAAGAGGAAAGAAACACGGCTCGATACCCAAATGTTCAGGCCTCGGCAGCCACGAACAACAAACACACGTGCTTGGGGTAACAATGGTACCTAGAATTAGACGTCGGCAGCGCCCTCGGCGATTGTCCCGACCTACAGCAGATGTCTTAGTACTCAAAGCTACTACATCTCGCTCTCAAAAGGGTACCATTACAAACAGGACTCCAGGTTCATACTAAAAAGCCCACGGGATAACTAGCTCTGAGCAGCTCACCGGAAACCGCTGTGCCAGCAGCGCGACAGCGACCTCCGCCTCGGGCGGCTAAACAGCAGCAGCGATGACCTTAGGGCAAACGCTACTGCTAAAAGGCCCTCGTTCATGTCCCCTCGCAGGGGACGAGAACCAGACATTAAAGCCAAAGAGCCGGAGGTCCGGAGCACAGCTGGCACAGATGGTCTCGTCGGCGGAGGCAACCGCTGCGGTGGGGAGCCTCACCAGCGGCGGCCACCACCTCAGCACCGGTGACAGCAGTCACCCACGCGCACGGCACGACCACCACCCGGGTGGAGGACGGACAGCTGCACCCTGGCCAGGCAGCAGCAGTTCGCCTTCCCCACATGGCTGGAGGACGCCTCTGCAGGGCTGGAGGAGGCCCTTCTCTCCCGAATGCTGGAGGAAGAAGCGGGTCACCGGCCCACGCGGGAGGCAGGACCCCCCTCGGTGCGCCCTCCTCCTCAGCCCGGATGATGAACATCCTTGAAGCTGAGGGCAGGGCAGAGGCCGCAGCCTAGCTTGCTTCTCCCCACCACCAGGCTGGTGATCATCCCTACGGATGACCATTGGTGAGGGAATGCAGCCGGGCTGCATGATGAAAATCCTTGAAGCTGAGCGATGACTGGAGAGCGCCAACCCCCACGGGGTCATGCTCCTCCAACAGCAGCAAGAAGAAGGCAACGCGGGTGTGCCCCATCTTGGGGCTCGGAAGGTGGAAGGGAGCCATACGAGAGAGGAGTGTGAAGGCATGGCTACCCCCCGGGGGGTTGGTCCCCTTTTATAGGCAGATCTCCTCACTCGCACCCCCAAGCGTCATGGGCAAGGTCTCCACCGACGTGCTCCTGGGTTCCCACCTCACGACATGGGGGCTGGGTCCCACACGTCATGAGAAGCTGACCCGAAACGCGAAGAAGGCGAACCGCCGCACACGAAGCATGTAACCGCCCTGCGGTTATAAGCGTTCCCTCATCCTCGCCGAAACCAGCGGGCGAAAGGGCGAGCCGCCACGCAGGGAGCATGCAACCGCACCGCGGTTATGCACCCTTTCGGCTTCGTCACATCCGGTGGACCAACACGAAGCCCTGGTCCCACATATCATGTAACCGGTGCGACGGTCACCACGCGCAAGGAAACCGCACCGCCACCTGCGCCAATGCTGCGTCTTCTCGACTGCGGAACCAGTGCCGTGACTCGAGGCGGCCCCGCGCGTGACCCAACAGTGCCAATTAAGTGCAGCGATCACAGGTCAGTCAGCCGCGGGGGTAGGCGCGGCAGTTGATATGGCCAAAAGCGAACCGGCAATAACTGCTGCAGCAGACGAGCGGAAGCAGCGGTCAAATCACCCCAGGCTCACGTCCTTTCCTGAAGCAGCAAGGGAGCCCTGGCCCACGGCGTAAAGACAACGCGCCCGTGCTTTATTCCTCGAATGACTCACGCATGAGCAACAGATGCCCCACGAATCGCCTGTCCCGTCGCATTAACTCCATGGTAGAGTGAGCGACACCTTTGGCAGGCGAAGCGGGCGACGTTTCATCTCCGTCGTGATGACTGCGTCAAAAAAGGTGTGCCACGCTATTTAAAATTCGTATCCTTTTCCGTTTCCCCTCTCTCTCTCTTGCCACAGGGACCGGGAAAGGGGATATTTCGAAAAGGATCCTTCTCCACGAAGGAAACGGGGCCCCGAGCCCTCCTACTGATCAGGGGTTCGAAGGCTGGCCCCTCAGAAGGGTTCGACAGCCGCCCCAGAGCACTCGGGCTCTGCCCCCATTACTGATCAGGGGTTTGAAGGCTGGCCCCTCAGAAGGGTTCGATAGCCGCCCCAGAGCACTCGGGCTTCGCGCCCATTACTGATCAGGGGTTCGCAGGCTGGCCCCTCGAAAGGGTTCGATAGCCGCCCCAGACCACGAAGAGTGAGGGATGACCCTAGGTACGTCCGTTACATGGCCGAGGCTCGGGCTATGCTCCTGAGGTACCCTAGGACATTTTCGAGACCAGCGGGAATGATTTGTAATGGAATCTCACCGGAGGGAGGCACCGAGCCCTCAGACCCTATCGAAATGGGTCCGGGTCTAGCAAATCCCTTGCAGGTACTTTTGGAGCGCGCCTCTGGGCCACTAGCCGACCCTTAACGAACGGGGCACGAGCGTCCAAACGGATCACCCATTAGCAACTCACTGGAAACACCATGATTGGTACCCTCCGAGGGTAACATGGCGCTTCCCCCCCTTCCTCCTTGCGAAAAGGCGACGAAAGGGGAGTATAATAAAAGTCGAGACAGTCCTTGATCGTCCTCTCGCTCCATGCAGAGGCTCGGGGGCTGCCCTCGCACCCGGCTGCGGCCAAAACTGTTGACAGCATCAACAAACCAGCTCAAAAACTCGGAGCCTAACCATGCACCCGGGCTGCGGCTAGGCCGCATGGGGGAAACACCAGGCCGACCGAGGCATCACAACAAGAATTAAGACCTCAGAGGAGTCAAACCACTCCTCCGTGGCCTTGGGGGCTACACCTGGCGGGTGCGCTCGCGCGCACCCACCGGAACAAAACATAACCGAGAAAGGCTGGTCCCCTTGCAAAAATCCAGCAGAACCTCCAAGCGAGTGCCTACACTCCCTTCGAGGCTCGGGGGCTACTGTCGAGTACCGTAATTAGGGGTACCCCCAACACTCCTAAACACGGCTGGTAAACACCTTCGGAGCAAACCATAAAGACTGACAGTTCGGGTCAAAGTCAAAGCTTCGTCTACCAAGGGACACGATCTCGCCTCGTCCGAGCCCGGCCTCGGGCGGGAACAGTAGTCCTGGACGAATTCACGTCTCGCCCGAGGGTCTCCTCAGGCAGTGAGCACACCCTCGGCTCAGCCAAAGGCAAGCCTTGTCGTGCAAGCGACCTTGGCCAAATCGCCTTACCAGCCGACCGTATTGCATGTGCATTCAATGCTGAGATCGCCTGACACCTTATCCTGACAAGCGTGCCTCAGTCGACAAGGTCGAAGTGACCACAGTCACTTCGCCCTTTCACTGACCAATTTGACAGGAAAACAACGCCGCCCGCCCCGCTCCGGTTGTTGTGCCAACCACCCGGGTAAAACCGACAACAGCCAAGTTCAGCCTCGGACGCAACAGGAAGCTCTGCCTTGCCCGAACTTCGGCCTCAGCCTCGGGAGGAGATCTCCGCCTCGCCCGACCCCAGGGCTCGGCCTCAGCCTCAGCCTCGGGAAGAGTCACGTCCTCGCCCGACCCTGGGCCCCGGCCTCAGCCTCAGCCTTGGCCTCGTAGGCGCCGCCGCCTCGCCCGACCTCGGGCTCAGAGTGACCGCGCCACAAGGGATACATCGTTACCCTACTCCTAGCTAGCTCAGGCTACAAAGGAACAAGACCGGCATCCCATCTAGCTTACCCCGGTAACAGGCAATGATGGCTCCCCGCGTGCGTCCATGACGTCGGTGGTTCTCAAGCCCCCTACGGAAGCAAGGAGACGTCAGTAGGATCCATGCAGTGCCAACAGCTGTGCTGCTACAGGGCTCAAGGCACTTCTCCGACGGCCACGTTACTACCTCTACAGGGCTCAAGGCGCTCCCCTGACGGCCACGTTATTATCTGTACAGGGCTCAGGGCACTTCCCTGCCAGCCACGTTAGCTCCAAGCTACACCCCCATTGTACAGCTGGGCATCTCCTTATGTCTATAAAAGGGGTGTCCAGGGCCCCATGGGTGGGGGAGGGGCACGACACGGAAGGACGAGTAGACGCACGACAAAAGGACGGGAGAAGACGAGCAGGGCCGGACCCTCTCTGTCTCTCTCTCTCTCTCGCTCTCTCGTGCTCGCTCTCTCGCAACGCTTGTAACCCCTACTACGAGCACCCAGGTGCAGGATAATACAAGTCTCATTCCCCCCTTGTGTTCCATCTCGCACCAACCCATCTGGGCAGGGGCACGTAGCGACAAATTTACTAGTCGGTCCAGGGACCCCCTGGGCCCGAAACGTCGACAGGGGTAAACAAGGTAAATAGGATAAACAGACTAGCTAGGGTAACCTATTGGGTCCCACCAAAATTAAACCTATGCATTGAATAGTGATAATAAAGAACATTATTGGGTAACAAAAGTGGATCAAGAGCACAACTTGCCTGGCACTTGAGATTTCAGTTACCAGGGTGATTCTTCGGATCCTCGTGACCGCACTGCTAGTCGTAGCAATACAAACAGACATGGTATAGACAAAATTAACATCACACCAAGCATAAGAACATACTGCAAAATAATGATCTGCGCGTTGCTACGAGATCGTGGGAACGAGAACCACTAAAATCGGAGTTACGGTTAAGGAGTTATGATTTTATAGAGGATTTATGTGATTAAAATGTTGAACTATATTATAAATTGGTTAGTATAAATCATATAAGAGGTTATTCTATAAATAATTATCTCAACTTTAATCTACGTTGTGAATTGATCATAAATCATATTCTAGTAGATTATAATGATAAGCATATTAACAAGACTATCCAACATCAGTTAAATACAACTCTAATTATAAAAGAATGAGACATGATATATTCAATATTGTTACTGCGTAGTAAATACTTACACGAAACTAACGCAACTGGAATGAATCAAATCGGAATTAAAATGAAAGAGTTATGAATTTCTGAAGGTTTTATATATTTGATATAAGATTAATTAGGAGATCAATTTTATTATTATTTTTATGTCAAACAGAGGCACTAGGTGATCAACAATAATATTATAAAATTATAGAAATTGGAATGAACTAATTTGGACTAAGTATGCATTTCCTATGAATTAAACAAATTCTAGTATTTATTTTTGCATTAAAAATCATTTTCTAACTCCTTTTTCTGAATTTTATAATTCCTGGACTGGGCGCACTAATACAGAGGAGCATAGGGGCATAGGTGCAGAAGACTCCAAGACTCAGCTTCCTACGCACTGGACGGCGGGTTATTTTTGTAGAAGCCGAGGGGCTCATTTGCGAAACGGTCGAGCCGAAGGGGTACAGTGGATCCCCCGCCGTAGGATTAGAAACCAAGGGCCCCGATCGACCGCCATTGGTTATGAATCGGTATGCCATCATAATCGTCTGATCTGGCACCGATGATCAAATTTTAAAGGAATGCGAACTTAATCTGGTGCGTACATCAAAGATGAACGACCACGATTCTATTAGATGACCGAGTATGCCAATGACCTAATCTAGGCCGCCCGTTTTGAGATCAATGGCCCCAGGCTCATCCACCTTCCGTCTAATCCCAAGCGTCCGTTAACAGATCGATAGTGTTGAACCCATCTTTTCCCCCGTCACTAATTCACGGCGGTACAAGTCACCGTACGCCGGCGAGTTCACCGGAGATCGCGATTCCGGCCCTCCCGAGCCCATACCCCAATTCGCACAACCCACGTGAAATTGACGACACACCGAGCCCCATTCTACAACTAATTTTGGCCAACACCGAGTATAGGACTCGGTACACGGTGCGCCGTGGCGGCGCCATTGCCGTGCTCCCTGCCCGACGGAGACAGGGCTCCAAATACCATACCATCCCGTGCTACGTGCAGAGGAAGACGAGGTGATTCGAGAGGAAAGCTTCTTACCGCGAGTTAATGCTTGATTGCGACCGGCCACGTATAGGGCGGAGTCACGGTGGAGGGAAGACGATGGCGAGAAATTGCCGCCAATGGGCCAGCGAATCCGACCCAGGAGTTGGTCCTACGCCCGTGGCGAAACCCACTAGTGCACCCGGGACGGATCACCGCGACCGAGAAGCTGACCAAGGGTGACTCTACTGCGGTGGCGCGGGTCGAGACCTACTCCCTCTCTCTACTTTCCTTCGGTTTCACTAGCGCGACACTTGTTCTCGATCCAGGAAAACCCAATGTGCACGGAAGGGTGTGGCCTATTTATCTACACGATTCGGTCAAGGATGCAACAGTGAGGCCGAATCTGCAGGGGAAAGATCTGGTCTCCGCGGCGATGGACGCACGGCGCTCTGTTGGGGAGGATAGAGCTGACCGCCCAGCTCCACAAGGCAGCGATGGAGTAGCCACTGCGTGCGCAAGAGAGGCTGACGAACGGGCACTGGTGTCAGGGCGCAGCTGAGGGAGCAATCGGGAGATATGGGCCGCAGGGTCGCGTCTGAGTTGGGACAAGAGGAAAGGAAACGACCCAAGAGCGATCTTCTCATTTCTTTTTCTTTATTCTTTTGTATTTTTCTTTCTTTTCCAAGTTTGAAACCCCAATTCAAATTTAAATCATGTTTGAACTTCAGCTTTCCAACTATATCCAATACAAATCCTAATATAATGATAACACCTATTATTTATTTATAATATTTTTATTCTCTTTATAGTGTATATTCTTTTCCTCCTCTTCTCTCTTCTTTTCCTATTTCATATTTTCTTCCTAAATTCAAATATTCAAGATAAATTCAAATTCCTGTTATGAATTTCAAATTTCAAATCTCAAATATATCACTAATGTAAATGTAAGTTTATTTATTTATTTTTTCAGTATTATTATTTATTCTCCTATTCTTTATTTAATTCTAGGAGTGATAATTGTTTATTACCATTTCCTTTCTCATTTTCTATTTTATTTAAAATTTTGAGATCTAATTTGTGTTGTCAATAGGATGTATTACCACAAAACTATTGGCAAGAGGTCAACTTTTCTTTAATATTTATTAGTTGCTTAACTAATTTAATGTTATCGATTGGTTATGAATAGGCAAGGCCCTCAATATTATCAAAGGTTTCAAATATCCTAGAAACACTATCATTGAGTCTTATCTTATGTTATTATTTTTTTTACCAATTTTGGGTCTTACAGCCAAACACCAGAGATGAACCACCTAGCAGTGTTCTCTACAGAGGCGCGGACGATTCGTGGCCCTGGACCGTATGGTCCATGACCTGGGCACATAAGCGACTCCTTGTCTACGTATGTCTGAACGGTCTACGCCTAGGGCTCAGTGGTTCGTGATGGCGTAGAGGGTCGTCTTCTTCGTAGCAGACCTAGATCTCGCCTCCCGGGAGGGACTCCGTCAGAGAGAAGAGATCCTAGAGTGTGTCTTGGCATCGGTAGGCCACTCAAGATGCCTCTAGTCGACGTAGAGCCGAAGAGAGGTGAAGATTCGAGGTAGAGGAAGGCTAAACTAGGGCTACTCCTAATGTATAAGGTAAAAACGATAAGTAGAGTTGATTGGATCGATTGTGGGGGTTCAATCGTCTGTAACCTGTCATCTATATAAAGGGGGAGGTCTGGAATCGTTACAAGTCGGTTCTCGAGTTAACTCCGTAGGTTTAACTAGCTAATGCCGCAAAAAATTCGGAACCCTAACTGATTCTGTGCACGCGTGGATCGTCCGCGTCACCACCACGGACCGTCCGGTGGTTATTTTGATGGGGACATTACCTGTGTGTCATAAAAAATTATACTCATTCCTTGTGTGCCACTGGCCCCACATGTCATACACACAAAAAAATCTCTATATGCCACTCAATGGCACACAAGGAATGAGTATAAATTTTGATGGCACAATGGGATTTTTTCCTATTTTGATTCTCAACAAGAAGACATAGCTAAGACACTGCAAGTACGATGGAGTGTATCTAAATCTTATGTCTTATTTAATAAAATTCTTTAAGACATAACTTATTTATTTGTGTTGTACTAGTGAAGTTGTGTCTCTTGTTTAATACCGAGCCAGATGTGTCTCTTCATGAAAACATGAAGACATGGGGTCTTTGTTTTTTGCACTTACCCCCTAAATAAATACACCTCAAAACAGGGTGTATTAATATGCATTGTACATACCCTAAGTCAGCGAGGTGCAGGTTTGATGCCCTAGAGTCACACATGTGATGCTGCTTGTCCCTGTCACATATGTTTTTTTTTCTTTTTAGAACTATTTCAAAAAATAAGTTTTTTTCAAAACTATCCAGTTCCAATCATCGTAATATGTTCAAATAGTAGTGACGTGCCATCCAACCTAGCGTGATAGACCTATCAGTGTGGCGTGTCACCCAAACATAGTGATATGGTAAGTTTTGTCGTGCCATCGACTCAGATGTTGCATCTGTGTAGTGCTGGGAATATGGATTGGGTTTTTTGGGCCAGCATGAGCACGACACGGAAATAGGAATCCAAAGCACGGCTCGGCACGGAACAATATGGGCCGAGCTAGCACGGCCCGAAGGCGGGTCTAGGCCGGGCCTCAAATTATGGCTCGTCGGGCCCCCGGCACGGCCCGCATAGATGGGCCGGGCTTGGGCCGACACGGCCCAATTAAGCCCAATATGTTTAATTTCTTTGATTTAGTAAGATATTGACTTTATATTGTTGTTATATTAGGAGTTTATGTGGTTAAATGATGTTAGAATTGTTTAATATCTTTAACTTAGTAAGTTATGGACTTTATATGGTTGTAATATTTTGATTTTCTGTGGTCAAATATACGGGCCGGGCTTGGGCCGGCACGACCCAATGAAGGCACGACGTGGTTTAGGGCCAGGCTGGGCCACTGTTTTTACTCTTCGGGCTACCACGGCATGGCCCAAAAGTTTTTTGGGCTTTCCTGACCTGAGCCCGTTTGGCACGAAGCACAATGGACTTGGGCCGGGCCACTACATCTGTGTCAGCCCAATTGATGAAGTGGGGCGTTAGAGAGCCCACACAAGTGTCTTTCTTTCTTCCTTTCTTCTTCCTCCATTTCTTTTTCGTCTTCTCTTCTTTTTCCCCTTTGTCTCTAACAAGCGCCATCGGTCATTGTCAGCCACATTGGCTACTAGGGTGTAGTTGGTTGTCCTCAATCTTCCCCTAGTCAAGGGCATGGTAATGCCTCTCTTATTTTGTGTTCTCACGATGATTTGAAAAATAGCCTTAAAGGAAAATATATTCAGATAGATTTGTAAAGAATTTTTTAATACATTATGCAACTTTGGTTGAATGTAGTTGCTTGTGCTTTATGTTTAGGTTAGTTAGAAATTTTACTTAGCATGTTTAAGTTTAGGTATTTGGTTAGTATCTTTAGGCTTTAGTTTATTAGTTATAATGCTTATGTTTGTTTTAGTTTAGTTAGTTTGTTAGTATAGGTTATATATTTACATTGAAATTAATTGATTGCATTGGTGTTTAAGTCAATTGGAGTTATTTTCTTAGAATCCTCTATTTTGATAGACCAGGAACATGTCGCATATGCACCTATCCATCCTGAGCGACCGGTGCCTAATCGAGACTATGTTAAGTTAGTGCACGTGTACCAAACGAGGCATCTAGACATAGTTGTTTGGTGCTTCTACACATGTGGTGATTGTTGGCTAAGTAATTGTTTATAAAAAATTCATTTGGGTATTCCTTGCTATTTCTTATCAAAATACTAATTAGATTGTGGCACCAACTTGTTTAGGACGAGTAGCAATGTTACTACTTTCAATGGATCGATGGTCCCTTATTTTCAATGACTTGTGGAAGCATGGATCACATGAGCATTTATAGTGGTGGGTTCCACCTCCACCAGTGACGAACAAGGAGATGACTAAAGCCTTGAATCGATGGATTCATAACCCTCTTTTATATAATTGCGGAGACCTAGTTGTCCATGTATTTAGTGTTTGATTTAGTTCACATGTAGCAATAAGAGCAAATAAATGCATCTTTGTTTGCCTTGAACCTTGTCTTTGCTTGATCTGGGAATTGATAACATGTCATTGTTTGCAGCATGGATATTGCAAGGGCCATTTTAGTGAGTGGGTCTATAGATCTAAGTCTTATTAGCCGGAGCCAAAGCAAAAGGACAAAAAATTTAAAGAGCATGTCGTAGCCCCACAATACTATCCAAGTGTGGCGTTGAAGCCCATTACATCCTAGTATTTTTGAAGCTTATAATATGTCTTTGGTGCGACCATATGGTTGATTATGCTTGGTTATACCTTTTTAAAAAAACTTCAAAATGAACCTTTGGCATGTAATAACTATTTTTTTCCTGAGCACTAGAAATATAAATCGAAGTCTTTCATAGGTAGAGATGAATTCAACGACACAATCAACCAGAAGAAAGTAATGAAACATAATTTGAAGTATGGATCTCAACTTATAAACAATTACATAAAGTTTCACAAATAGAAGTTACATTGTAATGCATGGGAATATGGTATACTTCATTCGATACATCTAGGCATATCGAAGTGGTACACTTGGAGAAGAACATGTGGTTGGCTACTAAGCAAAATACAGACGAGGAGAGGGCAAGGGAGGCAAAAAAAGTTCAAATGCAGGTCAGGTATATTGCCGACTAAGTGCTTGGAATATTTAATTGTGTTCTTCTATTTTTTTGTTTTAATGCATGTGGCTAACTGATTGTATTTGTCAATATAGAAATGAAATGTGGATGTTGCAATGGAACAAAAGTAAGGTTTTGAAAATGAGAGTTGAAGTGGTAGAAAAAGAAACTGGCTCGCCCTATCTTATCTTAGATTGCAGAGGTTCATGAGGGTGGTACGGATGTCGACAATACTTGTAGACTTTGTGAGCTCATTGATCTTAGGGTCTGTTTGGTTGGGTTGTGGCTATGAAAAAACTAATGTGGTTTCTGAGCTATGAAAAAAAACTGTTGTAGAATGTGAGTTGTTAAAAAAAATAAAAACCATCTGGTGAAAACCACTAAAAGTTCTTCCATATATTTTCACATTTCCATCAGAAAGCTGCTAAAAGTAGGTCCAGATGTGTTTCCAGTTTTGTACTGTGAGAAAGTCGGATTTTCAAAAAAGCTGTTTCTAGATCCAGCCCTTTAATTTTGGCTTTTAAGGCCAAAAACTAAAGCCAAACCAAACACATCTTACTGAAGTAGTGTACTACACACAAAAGTAAGCTTAGAATCTAATTAACAATACTAATCTAATTTGATTAAAAACTAATTAACTAATCTAACTAGCAATAATAACCAACAAACTCACTAACTAATCCAAGTCTCTAAATTGGTTATTCCTACAAGTCAACTCACCAACCAAGTATTTACTTGAAAATGAACATTGAAAATAACAATTAGCGAGAGAAAGTGTTGGGGGGCCTTCATCTTCCGAAGGTCCTCAAAAACATGACTAACATGTTTCCCAAGTTCAAATATATATACAGGGACCTTCGGCCTTGGGATGAAGTTGTACACGATATAAAAAGCATGGATTGGGAGAAGGAAGAACCAGTTCTGAAGCAACCTGTGGAGAAGCTTTGGCTTAGCAGCGAAAAATGGAACCGACCTAAAGGCGAAAAGGTTGTCTAGTCCTTGATAGATTATCCCTAGGTCAATAGTAAATGTCAAGGGCATGAATGTAATTTACACAGGCTGTGTCCTGTGCTTATAAATAGATGAACAGTAACACCGTACTGTTCACGCTGATTTGTATTCACTCGCACGTCACTCTCAAGCCTTTTACCTTCTGTCAAGCCGAAGGTATAAATGTAATTCAATATTGTTTATATTCATTTATGATAATATAAGAAAAAATGTTCTGATAATATCATTTGATTGTTCATGTTACCTCCCATGTTTCATATGTTTCTACTTCCATTATTATATACTGAGATGATGAAGGTATGTCCTTCATAACCTTTGTCTGAAGATCATTATATCCTGAGGGAGATAATGCTTCGAAGGACGAAGGTCTTTAACGATTAACGTTTCGTGTTGCCTTGTTCTTAAGGCCAAGCATTTGAGAACAAGTGACCAACATTGGCGCCCACCTTCGGTGAACTCATTTGACCAACTTCGGCAAGCTTCGACCTTCGTCATGCCGCCGAAGAAGTCTTCAGGGCTAGGGGATGCATTGCAGCCATTGGACGTCAACCAAGAAACACTGCGTGAAGCCAGAAACCAAAAAAGAAAAGCTACAAGTCCAATGCCTCAGGAGGAGGAGCTGGACCAAGAAATAAGGGACCTCGAAGCCATCAACCAACAAGTCCAGAGGAAGAAGGAGAAGATGCTTCGTCTCTCCGAGTTACAACGGAAGATTGACGAGGTCGCTGAGGAAATGCGTCATCTCACCCAAGATGACCAGGACCGACAACCTCAACGCAGAGAGCTTCGCCAGGACAATTATTATGTTGATGGCGAGTGGTATGATGACATCCATCATGCAAAATTTTCTTTTGATGATGCTTCTCCTCTGTCAGCAGAACTGTAGGCTACACCATGGCCTCCATCATACAAGCCACCCCAGCTCCCCATGTATGATGGGCACTCAGATCCGAAGCAGTTTCTGATGAGCTACGAAGCAACCATATCTTCATATGGGGGCAATACCGCAGTCATGGCGAAATCCTTCGTCATGGCAGTCAAGAATGTTGCGCAAACCTAGTACTCCTCTCTTCGGCTAGGAACAATCACATCATGGCAGAAGCTGAAGGACATGTTGATCACAAGTTTCCAGGGGTTTCAGACGAAGCCGGTTACTGCTCAAGCTTTGTTCCAGTGCACGCAAGACCATGATGAATACCTCCAGGCGTATGTCCAAAGGTTCTTACGTCTGAGAGCACAAGCGCCCATAGTGCCCAATGAAATCATCATTGAGGCCATGATCAAGGGTCTTCGGCTAGGACCTACGGCTCAATATTTTGCCAGGAAACCCCCTAGACCTTGGAGAAGCTGCTTCAGAAGATGGATGAATACATCCGAGCCGATAATGATTTTTGCCAGAGAAGGGAAGAAGCTTATAGGTTTTCTGAGATGACTAGGGGCTTCAAAGGAAGGATCCACCCTAGGCATGTTAGATCAATCCACAGCTCCAGTCAGAGCGAAGACAGAGGAAGCCAGTTCCAGAGGCCACAACACAGCTCATAGTCTTCAGGGCAGCAGCAAAGCTCCTTCAAGCCACCAGCTCCAAGGGGCAGAGGCGGCAGGGGCTTTGGAGGAAGATATGGGGATCAACCTAGGAAAATCTATTGCTTATTCTGTGGTGAAGACAAGGGCCACACTACGAGAACGTTCCAGATTACCATTCAGAAGCAAAAGGAGATTGCTGAAGCAAAAGCTAGGCAGAATCAGCCGAAGCAAATTTTACATACTGCTTCGTGCTACTCTCCCTACATACCAGAATTTGTGGGCAATCAACCTACAGCTTCTATTGCTTTGGCAAGCCATTCACAAGCTTTCTGGCCTCAACTTCCACTACCACCACCATTGCCACCTACTCATACCCAAAGCCAGCAACCAGAAGGGTGCCAGTGCCCCCAACAGGAACACGATTTCAGGGAGGAGTCCGAAGCTCGTACAGTCAACAACACTGTACCAGAATCGAAGCACATATACTAAGGAATATCCTACTTCTGAAGTACTTTTATCTTTTATGCCATTTTACTTTCTGTATGAAAAGCAAGTAACGAAAACTTGATTTCAATTTCTTGTAACAATTCTGCCTACACTAGAATGAAATATATCTTCTTCATAGATTTACAAAGCTCGAAAGATGACTCTTAAAGGAACGAAGTAAATTTCGAAGCTCAAAAGTCATTCCTAAGGGAATGCAGAGCCAAGAATTGATGAAGCTACAAAAGTCATTCCTAAAGGAGCACAGTGTAAGTTTTCTGCTCAAAAGTCGTTCCTAAGGGAATGCAGAGCCAAGAAATGACGAAGCTATAAAAAGTCGTTCCTAAGGGAGCGCAGCGTAAGTTTTCTGCTCAAAAGTCGTTCCAAAGGCAATGCAGAGCCAAATACCGCCGAAATATAAGGCGAAGAAGTTCAAAAGTTGTTCCTAAGGGGATGCAGAACTTATACCACCGGAATTGAAGGTGAAGAAGCTCAAAAGTCGTTCCTAAGGGGATGCAGAGCTTAAAGACTCAAAAGACGTCCTAAGGGGATGCAGAGTCTTCTGTGTTGCAGTATGGGTGTATGAGTGGGTGTTCGAACATCATCATCACATTGCATCATATCATTGCATCATTTAGCACAACATCACATCATACATCATATCGCGTCAACAGGACGATTGGATACGAAGCAAATCTTCGGCAACACTTCGTTGAATGAAAATATGTTAAGATACAAAGCAAATCTTCGGCAACACTTCGTTGAATGAAAATGTGCTAAGACACGAAGCAAGCTTCGGGTGACAATTTTATCAGATCTGCCCTAGAAGGGGCATCCTTCTTTACAAAGCATGAAAAGAAGGGAAGGTGTTTTTCGCTGAAGGCTCAAAAAGCGGTATGTGTGTATGTTTCATGCATCGCAAGGAAATAAATTACAATAGCTTACATATTCAATTCAATGTTACATACATCAAATGTTACATAGTTCTGTTACAAAAGAAGCTTAATCTTCCTTCAAATTGTTCCATACATCAAATATTACAAAATATTCTTACAAAAAAGTCTACTCTTCTTTGAGGACTTTTTCTGCGACTTCGTTCAAAAGTTTGTCAATGACTTCGTCCATAATAGAATTAGCAATGCCTATTATATCCAGTGCTTCCTTTATCTCTGGATCAGCCAGTGGATTGTACGGCTCCGGTGGCGGTGACAGCTCAGCTGTAATAGATAAACTATTAGTTCGAAGACACAAAGTAAGTGCCGAAGCTGAAATTCAAAAATAATACCTATGCGTCCTTCACGCTCAACAGCCTCTTCAGCTCGCCTATCTTCTTCTCGGGCGTCATGGGTGTCTTTTTTATTCTTTTTTATAATTTCATGGGCCAATTCTCGGCCACCGTTCACCAAGAAATCAGAATAGAATTTTCCATCCATCAAAGTTGCTTCGACTAAAGGATCTTTTGTATCGTCTATGGAGAAGGCAGCTTTGGCATTCGCTGCAGTTTTCACGTGTTCGCATCCTGCCTTCTCTAGAATAGCTGCAACTCCCCTGGCACCGGAGAAAGCACAAATATCCCCACGATCATTCAAGATTTCTTTGAAAGCTTCGGCTTCTCCACTTATCCATTCAATAACGCCCATAGGGTCGCCTCAGATAAAATTTTCTTCAGAAGAGTAGGCGCCCACTTTGGAGAAGCTAGTTTTTAATTTCTTCACGCAATCCAAGGATTTTTCAAAACACCTTTCCTTGGATTCGCGAGGTTCTTCAACATTTTTCTCTAGTTTATTCTTCCAATATTCACTAATCTCTTGGTCAACCTGTGCGAGTGCGCACTTCTCATTAGCTTCGGCCAGTTGTTTCCGAAGGTCTTCAACCTCGGCTTTTTAGGCTTCGGCCTGAGCATTATACTTAGCTTTGTCTTCTTTTATTTTATTCACCAATGAAATCAAAATCTTGTCTTTTTCCAAACCTTCGTTTCTTAGCTCAATTACCTCCGACCGAAGATTGCTGAGAGCTATTGTGCAACCTTCGTCTTCGGTGCTCTTTTGTGCCCTCAAGGCATTACTAATAATTAAGCCCTACAAGAAAAGAAATAATTAAGTATAGCAACAAAATTCTTCATTTCCAACTTTAAAAGTTAACTTCTATACCTTACATGGCCGAAAGGCCTTCTTCAAGCTTAGGAAATCCCATACTTTTAGCTATCTCCCAGCAAACAAATATTTCTTTGTTGTCCGGGAGACAGTACAGGAAATCACCTTCTTTAGTGCCGTTGAACACTAAGGCCCCCTTTGGATATTTTAATTTTTGGGCATAATGTCTGGCTTCCAGGACTTCTTCTTTGGATAATTTTTCCCCGAAGCATGTCGAAAAATGTAATCAACATCTTCGACTGGAGCTTCGGGGGCAGGAGATCTTGCTTTTTCTGCCATACTTTGCCCTGCTGTCTTGCCAGTATCTGTAGTTTGCTAATTAGCCTTGTCCTCAGACACGACAGCCTTTGTCTCAATAGGCATTGTAGGCTCAGCTTCGGCTTCGGCCTAGACCTTGGCGACTTTGGCAACTTTCTTAATAGGAGCAGGGGTCAAGGCCTTCGTTGTCTCCATAACAGCGTCTAGCACGCTGGCCATTCTCCTCCTCTTGGGGGTTGCGGCAGGAGCTTTTTTCATCTTCGGCAAATCTGCCTTTGCTGGCGGGCTCAGAATTTTTGGCATTTTTACTGTTTCTCCCACCTTCGGCTCTTCGGCCATGCCATCCTTAGTTTCAGCTGGCCCAACTGTAGGCACCTTCGGCACTGCAATGGACTCTTCAACGCTCTGCACAATGGGAACAGTCAGTTTTGCTTCAGCAGTTGAAGAGGTCCCTTCGCCAAAATTAGGCACTATGACCGGTTCAATATACCGCGGCCAGTGGGTCAAAACCTTTATCTTCCTGCCCTTCGACACAGCACTGGTGGCCGAAGCGACAGTTTTCTCTTTTTCCCTTGCCTCCGCAGCGGGTAGTGATAATCAGGGTACACGAAACTAATTGCATCAAATACCCTGTTCAATCTCTTCTTGCCACGACCCGCGAAGGCTGTGGATAATGCATCATCTTCGGCCTTGGAGTATGTCCCAAGCAGTTCGTCGCTAGTAGCTTCAATGCATTTCAACCAATCATCATTTGGTTCATCAAACTTCTCCCTGAATCTGAAGGTATATTTTAATCGAACTAGGCCATTCTCGTTGGATTCTGCAGTTGTCTCCTTCGGCATATCCCAGCTCTCCACAAGTGGCCATACCCTATAGGCTATGTGCTCCTGGACTATATCCCTTGTGCCAATGAAGGCACAAACATTGCTGAAGGCCTTCTAGCATGCTTCATCATTACTTTCAATAGTGACATTCGGCCTTCGAAGGCCGAAGCGGGACCAGATGGGGCGCTGGATAATTTCCTTGATATCTTCCCTCTTAATCAGATCATTTTAACATAAAACCACTCCTCCATCCAGGCCCCGGGCCACCTTTACCGGTACGTTGGCACCGGGTAACTTGCATTGGAGTGGGAAATGAACCCATAGCAACCAAAGTTGTTATGGTATTGTTCTTTGTCGATAGCCTTCGTCTTGTATAATAACTCGTGCATATTACAAAAGCACTTTGCGCTCGGCTCCAGCCCTTGACTCCTTACAACCCAGACAAACATCCCCATTCTAATTATAGCTTCGGGGGTAATCTGATGAAGAAAAATTTAAAATATCTTTAACACTTCAACCACAAACTTGCTCAAAGGGAACCGAAGGCCTGCCTTCAAGAAGCTTCGGTAGATAACAACTTCATTTTCCTTAGGAACAGGGGCAGTGCTGTCTCCTCCAACCCTGACAATAGACATGTCGTGAAAATATCTCCCTCTCATGGCGTCTGAAAGGGAATTAGGCTTACACCTATTTCCGAATTGATTTTGGTGGTTGAATTGCCCAACACAAATAATTGGACTAACTAGTTTGCTCTAGTCTATAAGTTCTACAGGTGCCAAAGGTTCACAAAAAGTGAATAAAAAGACCAAGAATGGGTTCAAACAAATAGAGCAAGGGACAACCGAAGGCTGCCCTGGTCTGGCGCACCAGACTGTCCGGTGTGCCACCGGACAGTGTCCGGTGCACCAAGGGACTCCAAGCTGAACTCTTCACCTTCGGGAAATCTCAGAGGCGCTTCGCTATAATTCACCGGACTGTCCGGTGCACCACCGGACAATGTCCAGTGCCCAGGGGAGAGCGACTCAGAACTCGCCAGCTTCAGGAATCCGCTCCGCTAAAATTCACCGGACTGTCCGGTGAGCCAGCGGAGCAACGGCTACTTCGCGCGCAATGGTCGACTGCAACGCATTAAATGCGCGCCAGCGCGCGCAGAGGAGCAGAGCACGCGCGGGTGGCACACCGGACAGCCTACAAGGCTTGTCCGGTGCGCCACCGGACAGCCAGGCGGGCCCACAAGATAGAGCTTCAACGGTCGGAACCCAACGGCCAGGTGACATGGCTGGCGCACCGGACAGTGTCCGGTGCGCCATGCGACAGACAGTCTCCCAACGACCACTTTTGGTGGTTGGGGTTATAAATACCCCCAACCACCACACATTCAAGTCATCCAAGTTTTCCACCTTCCAACTACTTACAAGAGCTCTAGCATTCAATTCTAGACACACCAAAGAGATCAAATCCTCTCCCAATTCCACTCAAAGCTATAGTGATTAGAGAGAGTGATTGTTGTGTTCATTTGAGCTCTTGCGCTTGGATTGCTTCTTTTTCTCATTCTTTCTTGCGATCAACTCAATTGTAATCAAGGCAAGAGACACCAATTGTGTGGTGGTCCTTGCGGGGAAGTTTTGTTCCCATTTGATTGAGAAGAAAAGCTCACTCGGTCCGAGGGACCGTTTGAGAGAGGGAAAGGGTTGAAAGAGACCCGGTCTTTGTGACCACCTCAACGGGGAGTAGGTTTGAGAGAACCGAACCTCGGTAAAACAAATCCTTGTGTCTCACTTCTTTATTCTCTTGCGATTTGTTTTTACGCCCTCTCTCGGACTGGATTATATTTCTAACGCTAACCCGGCTTGTAGTTGTGATTAACTTTGTAAATTTCAGTTTCGCCCTATTCACCCCCCCCTCTAGGTGACTTTCAATTAGTATCAGAGCCCGGTGCTTCATTAGAGCCTAACCGCTCGAAGTGATGTCGGGAGATCACGCCAAGAGGGAGATGGAGACCGGCGACAAGCCCACTACAAGCCACGGGAAGGCTTCATCGGAAGAGTCCTGCAACAAGGGGAAGGGGAAGGAGAAGAAATCCTCTTCCCACAAGTCGCATCGGAGTGGCGACAAGAAAAAGAAGATGAGGAAGGTGGTCTACTACGAGACCGATTCTTCATCACCTTCCACCTCCGGCTCCGACGCGCCGTCCATTACTTCTAAGTGCCATGAGCGCAAGAAGTATAGTAAGATTCCCCTACGCTACCCTCGTATTTCAAAGCGTACTCCTTTACTCTCCGTTCCATTAGGCAAACCACCAGTTTTTGATGGTGAAGATTATAATATGTGGAGTGACAAAATGAGGCATCATCTAACCTCACTCCACACAAGCATCTGGAATGTTGTTGAGTTTGGTGTACAGGTACCATCCGTAGGGGATGAAGACTACGACTCCGACGAAGTGGCCCAAATTCACCACTTTAACTCCCAAGCCACCACTATACTCCTCGCCTCTCTAAGTCGAGAAGAGTATAATAAGGTGCAAGGGTTAAAGAGTGCGAAGGAAATTTGGGACGTACTCAAGACCGCGCACGAAGGAGACGAGGTGACCAAAATCACCAAGCGGGAGACGATCGAGGGGGAGCTCGGTCGGTTCCGACTCAACCAAGGCGAGGACCCTCAAGCCATGTACAACCGCTTCAAGACCTTGCTGAACCAAGTGCGCAACCTCGGGAGCACCAAATGGGATGACCATGAGATGGTCAAGGTTATTCTAAGATCCCTCGTTTTTCTTAACCCTACGCAAGTTCAATTAATTCGAGGAAATCCTAGATATACACAAATGACTCTCGAGGAAGTAATAGGTAATTTTGTGAGCTTTGAGTTGATGATCAAAGGCTCAAAGAAAATTATTGAGCTAGATGGCCCCTCCACATCCGAAGCACAACCGGTCGCATTCAAGGCGACGGAGGAGAAAAAGGAGGAGTCTACATCAAGTAGACAACCCATCGACGCCTCCAAGCTCGACAACGAGGAAATGGCGCTCATCATCAAGAGTTTCCGCCAAATCCTCAAGCAAAGGAGGGGGAAGGATTACAAGTCTCGCTCCAAGAAGGTTTGCTACAAGTGTGGTAAGCCTGGTCACTTTATTGCCAAATGTCCTATTTCTAGTGACAGTGACAGGGGCGACGACAAGAAGGGGAGAAGAAAGGAAAAGAAGAGGTACCACAAGAAGAAGGGCCGCGATGCCCATGTGTGCCGCAAGTGGGACTCCAACGAGAGCTCCACCAACTCCTCCTCCGACGAGGACGCCGCCAACATCACCGTCACCAAGGGACTCCTCTTCCCCAACGTCGGCCACAAGTGCCTCATGGCAAAGGACGGCAAAAAGAAGAAGGTTAAATCCAAATCCTCCACTAAATATGAGTCCTCTAGTGATGATAATGCTAGTGATGAGGAGGAAAATTTGCGTACCCTTTTTGCCAACCTAAACATGCAACAAAAAGGAAAATTAAATGAATTAATTAGTGCCATCCATGAAAAGGATGAACTCTTGGACACCCAAGAGGACTTCCTAATCAAGGAAAACAAAAAGCATGTTAAGGCTAAAAATGCTTACGCTGTAGAAGTTGAAAAATGTGAAAAATTGTCTAGTGAGCTAAGCACTTGCCATGATATTATTGCCAACCTTAGAAATGAAAATTCTAAACTTATTGCTAAGGTTGATCTAATGTTTGTAATGTTTCAATTCCCAATCTTAGAAATGATAATGTTGATTTACTTGCTAAGATTGAAGAATTGAATGATTCTCTTGCTAGCCTTAGAAATGAAAATGAAAAATTGACTGCTAAGGCTAAAGATTTTGATATTTGCAATGTTACTATTTCTAACCTTGGAAGTGAAAATGATATATTGCATTAGGGCTGGAAAATTAGCTCGAGGCTCGCAAGCTGGCTCAAGCTCGGAGCGGCACGGCTCGGCTCGGGGCGGCTCGCGAGCCCCGAACGAGCCAAGCCGAGCCTCTTCTTCGAGCTCGTTTTTGCAGCGAGCCGAGCCAAGCCGGCTCGTCCCAGCTCGCGAGCCTCACAAAAATGATTAATTTATGGAATAATAATGAATATTAGATAATTTTATGGATAATAGATCATTTTTTAGTCTTTGATGATGAATATATTACAAGTTATAATTTAATTTACTCATAATGTAGAATGATGATTTTATATTTCAAATTTATATAATGTTAATTCACCAAATAATGCAACGGTAAGTACCAGAATATGGCTCGCGAGCCGAGCCGGCTCGCGAGCCAAAGTCGAGCTGAGCCGAGCCGAGCTCGTTCAGACACCGAGCCACACCGAGCCGAGCCGAGCTGAGCCGAGCTTGACTCATTTCCAGCCCTATATTGCATGCTAAGGTTGTAGAATTAAAATCTTGCAAACCCTCTACATCTACCGTTGAGCATACTTCCATTTGCACTAGATGTAGAGACATTAATGTTGATGCTATCCATGACCATCTAGCTTTAATTAAGAAACAAAATGATCACATAGCTCAACTTAATGCTAAAATAAATGAGCATGACTTAGAAAATGAAAAGTTCAAATTGGCTAGAAGCATGCTCTATAATGGGAGACGCCCAGGCATCAAGGATGGCATTGGCTTCCAAAAGGGAGACAATGTCAAACTTAATGCCCCTCCTAAAAGATTGTCTAATTTTGTTAAGGGCAAGGCTCCCATGCCTCAGGATAACGAGGGTTACATTTTGTATCCTGCCGGTTATCCCGAGAGCAAAATTAGGAGAATTCATTCTAGGAAGTCTCACTCTGGCCCTAATCATGCTTTTATGTATAAGGGTGAGACATCTAGCTCTAGGCAATCAACCCGTGCTAAATTGCCTAAGAGGAAAGCTCCTATTGCATCAAATGATCACAATGTTTCATTTAAAACTTTTGATGCATCTTATGTTTTGACTAACAAATCTGGCAAAGTAGTTGCCAAGTATGCAGGGGGCAAACACAAGAGCTCCAAAACTTGTGTTTGGGTACCCAAAGTTCTTGTCTCTAATGTCAAAGGACCCAAAACTGTTTTTGTACCTAAAATCAAGAACTAAACTTGTTTTGTAGGTTTATGCATCCGGGGGCTCAAGTTGTATCATTGATAGCGGGTGCACAAACCACATGACAGGGGAGAAGAAAATGTTCTCCTCTTATGAGAAAAACCAAGATCCCCAATGAGCTATCACATTCGGGGATGGAAACCAAGGTTTGGTCAAAGGTTTGGGTAAAATAGCTATATCTCCTAACCATTCCATTTCCAATGTTTTTCTTGTTGATTCATTAGATTACGATTTGCTTTCCGTATCTCAATTATGCAAAATGGGCTACAACTGTCTATTTACTGATGTAGGTGTCACTGTCTTTAGAAGAAGTGATGATTCAATAGCATTTAAGGGAGTGTTGGAGGGTCAGCTATACTTAGTTGATTTCAATAGAGCTGAACTCGATACTTGCTTAATTGCTAAGACTAACATGGGCTGGCTCTGGCATCGCCGACTAGCACATGTTGGGATGAAGAATCTTCACAAGCTTCTAAAGGGTGAACACATTTTAGGACTAACCAATGTTCATTTTAGGAAAGACAGGATTTGTAGCGCATGCCAAGCCGGGAAGCAAGTTGGTGTTCATCATCCACATAAGAACATCTTGACGACTGACAGGCCACTCGAGCTCCTCCATATGGATCTATTCGGCCTGATCGCTTACATAAGCATCGGTGGGAGTAAGTACTGTCTTGTTATTGTGGATGACTATTCTCGCTTCACTTGGGTGTTCTTTTTGCAGGAAAAATCTCAAACCCAAGAGACCTTAAAGGGATTCTTGAGACGGGCTCAAAATGAGTTTGGCTTAAGGATCAAGAAAATAAGAAGTGACAACAGGACGGAGTTCAAGAATTCGCAAATCGAAGGCTTCCTTGAGGAGGAGGGAATCAAGCATGAGTTCTCTTCTCCCTACACGCCACAACAAAATGGTGTAGTGGAGAGGAAGAATAGAACTCTACTGGACATGGCAAGAACCATGCTTGATGAGTACAAGACTTCAGATCGGTTTTGGGCCGAGGCGGTCAACACCGCCTGCTACGCCATCAACCGGTTGTATCTGCACCGAATCCTCAAGAAGACATCATATGAACTCCTAACCGGTAAAAATCCCAATATTTCATATTTTAGAATCTTTGGTAGCAAATGCTTTATTCTTGTTAAAAGAGGTAGAAAATCTAAATTTGCTCCTAAGACTGTAGAAGGCTTTTTACTAGGATATGATTCAAACACAAGGGCATATAGAGTCTTTAACAAGTCCTCAGGACTAGTTGAAGTTTCTTGTGACGTTGTGTTTGATGAAACTAACGGCTCTCAAGTAGAGCAAGTTGATCTTGATGAATTAGATGAAGAGGCTCCGTGCATCGCACTAAGGAACATGTCCATTGGGGATGTGTGTCCTAAGGAATCCGAAGAGCCCATTCAAGCACAATATCAACCATCCTCCTCCACACAAGCATCTCCAACAACTCAAAATGAGGATGAGGCTCAAGTTGATGAAGGAGAAGATCAAAAAGATGAGCCACCTCAAGATGATGGCAATGATCAAGGAGGAGATGCAAATGATCAAGACAAGGAGGATGAAGAACCAAGACCGCCACACCCAAGAGTCCACCAAGCAATCCAACGAGATCACCCCGTCGACACCATCCTCGGCGACATTCATAAGGGGGTAACCACTAGATCTCATGTTGCACATTTTTGTGAGCATTACTCTTTTGTTTCCTCTATTGAGCCACACAGGGTAGAAGAAGCGCTTCAAGATTCAGATTGGGTGGTGGCAATGCAAGAGGAGCTCAACAACTTCACTAGGAATGAGGTATGGCATTTAGTTCCACGTCCTAATCAAAATGTTGTAGGAACCAAATGGGTCTTCCGCAACAAGCAAGATGAGCATGGTGTGGTGACAAGGAACAAAGCTCGACTTGTGGCCAAGGGATACTCCCAAGTCGAAGGTTTGGATTTTAGTGAAACCTATGCACCCGTAGCTAGGCTTGAGTCAATTCGTATATTATTAGCCTATGCTACTTACCATGGCTTCAAGCTTTACCAAATGGACGTGAAGAGTGCTTTCCTCAATGGACCAATCAAGGAAGAGGTCTATGTTGAGCAACCTCCTAGCTTTGAAGACAGTGAGTACCCTAACCATGTCTATAGGCTCTCTAAGGCGCTTTATGGGCTCAAGCAAGCCCCAAGAGCATGGTATAAATGCCTAAGAGATTTCCTTATTGCTAATGGCTTCAAAGTCAGAAAGGCCGATCCTACTCTATTCACTAAAACTCTTGACAATGATTTGTTTGTATGCTAAATTTATGTTGATGATATTATATTTGGGTCTACTAACGAATCTACATGTGAAGAATTTAGTAGGATCATGACACAGAAATTCGAGATGTCAATGATGGGGGAGTTGAAGTATTTCTTAGGATTTCAAGTGAAGCAACTCCAAGAGGGCACCTTCATTAGCCAAACGAAGTACACTCAAGACATTCTAAACAAGTTTGGGATGAAGGATGCCAAGCCCATCAAGACACCCATGGGAACCAATGGGCATCTCGACCTCGACACGGAAGGTAAATCCGTAGATCAAAAGGTATACCGGTCGATTATAGGTTCATTACTCTATTTATGTGCATCTCGACCGGACATTATGCTTTCCGTATGCATGTGTGCAAGATTCCAAGCCGACCCTAAGGAAGCTCACCTTACGGCCGTAAAACGAATCTTGAGATATTTGGCTTATACTCCTAAGTTTGGGCTGTGGTATCCTAGGGGATCCACATTTGATTTAATTGGTTATTCGGATGTCGATTGGGCAGGGTGTAAAATTAATAGAAAGAGTGAGAGCACCTAGAGGGGGGGGGGGTGAATAGGTGATCCTGTAAAAACTTCAAACTTAAGCCACAAACTTGTTAAGTGTTAGCACGATTATTGCCAAGTGGCTAAGGTGAAGTCTCAACAAAATATAATACCACAAGAGATCAAGACAGAGGTGACACGGTGGTTTATCCCGTGGTTCGGCCAAGCCAATGCTTGCCTACTTCCACGTTGTGGCGTCCCAACGGACGAGGGTTGCAATCAACCCCTCTCAAGCGGTCCAAAGACCCACTTGAATACCACGTTGTTTTGTTGTTCCTTTCACTATCCCGTTTGCAAGGAATCTCCACAAATTGGAGTCTCTTGCCCTTACAAGTGTATGATCACAAAGAAAGCACAGAGTAAGGGAGGGAAGCAACACACACAAATCCACAACAAAAGCGCACACACACGGCCAAGACTCGAGCTCGAATGACTATCTCAGAGTTCACACTAGAACAGAGCTCGAATCACTTAGAATCACAAACGAATGCGCAAAGAACTTGTGTGGATGATCAAGAATGCTCAAGAGTTGCTTGTGTATCCTCCATGCGCCTAGGGGCTCCTTTTATAGCCCCAAGGCAGCTAGGAGCCGTTGAGAGCAATTCTGGAAGGCTATCCTGGCCTTCTGTCGTCGGGGGCACCGGACAGTCCGGTGCACACCGGACAGTGTCCGGTGCCCGATTTGTTTCCTTTTCTGGCGCTTCCGACCGTTGGAAGACTGCCGTAGATCTGCGAGCCGTTGGCGCACCGGACAGTCCGGTGCACACCGGACAGTCCGGTGCCGTCTTCCGACCGTTGGCTCGGCCACGTGTCCCGCGCGGATTGCGCGGCCGACCGTTGGCCCTGGCCGACCGTTGGCTCACCGGACAGTCCGGTGCACACCGGACAGTCCGGTGAATTTTAGCCGTACGCCGTCGGCGAATTCCCGAGAGCGGCCAGTTCGAGCCGAGTCAGCCTGGCGCACCGGACACTGTCCGGTGCACACCGGACAGTCCGGTGCTCCAGACCGAGCTGAGCCTTGGCTGCACACAGCCAAGTCTTTCTCTCCCCTTTTCTCTTTTTCTTCTTTCTGTTTCTAACACTTAGACAAATATGTTAGTCCATAAAACCAATGTACTAAGGCTTAGAAACATACCTTTATCTCATGATTTGCACCTTGTTCATCCATGTACACAAATTCATAATTAAACACATGTGTTGGCACTCAATCACCAAAATACTTAGAAATGGCCCAAGGGCACATTTCCCTTTCAATCTCCCCCTTTTTGGTGATTTATGCCAACACAACATAAAGCCACTAGAACAAGTGCAAACTCAATTCAAATAACACTTAAATTTATTTTGAATCAATTTTGGCATATATGGATCATCCTTTGCCACCACTTGGTTTGTTTTTGCAAATCAAACTCAAATCTCTATCTCTAAGTTAAACACACATGTTTAAGCATAAAGAGAGTCATTCAAAAAGAGATTGATCAAGGATTTCAAAACCTCCCCTTTTTCCCATAATCAATGCTTCTCCCCACAAGAAGCCAACTTAAGAATTTTGACAAACCAAAACTCTATTCTACTATTTTCAAAATCTCTCAAGTGGTAGCTGATCCATTTATTGCTTTGGCCTTTATTTTCTCCCCCTTTGGCATCAAGCACCAAAACGGGATCAATTGTGGCCCTATAACCCCATTGCCTCACCAAAATCTTCAATTAAGAGCAGATGGCAATAAGAGTTCAGAGATGGACTTGGAATAAGTTACCCTCTCATCGGAGTGCAGTGGAAGTCTTGCATGATCCAAGTCCACCTTTTCCCTTTCAATTCTCCTTTGAGACTAAATCAAACAAACTCAAGCATATGGTTAGTCTCAAAGGGTCAAGTTGTAACACATCTCCCCCTAAACACGTGCATCACATTGCAACGGACTTGTGAGGTCCAGGGAGTGTTTGTACAACTTGAGCACCATAATAAGCAACAAAATGCAGAAGGGAACATGATCAAAGGCATAAATACATGTATGCTATATTTCAATCCAAGTTCCGCGAATCTAAGACATTTAGCTCACTACGCAGCCTGCAAAAGGTCTTCTCATCTAAAGGCTTGGTAAAGATATCGGCTAGCTGGTTCTCGGTGCTAACATAAAACACTTCGATATCTCCCTTTTGCTGGTGGTCTCTCAAAAAGTGATGCCGGATGTCTATGTGCTTTGTGCGGCTGTGCTCAACGGGATTTTCCGCTATTCGGATAGCACTCTCATTATCACATAGGAGTGGGACTTTGCTCAGATTGTAGCCAAAGTCCCTGAGGGTTTGCCTCATCCAAAGTAGTTGCGCACAACACTGTCCTGCGGCAACGTACTCGGCCTCAGCGGTGGATAGGGCAACGGAGGTTTGTTTCTTAGAGTTCCATGACACCAGGGACCTTCCTAAGAATTGGCACGTCCCCGATGTACTCTTCCTATCGACCTTACATCCAGCATAGTCGGAATCTGAGTACCCAATCAAGTCAAAGTTAGACCCCTTTGGATACCAGATCCCGAAGCAGGGCGTAGCGACTAAATATCTAAGAATTCGCTTCACCGCCACCAAGTGACACTCCTTAGGATCGGATTGAAATCTAGCACACATGCATACGCTAAGCATAATATCCGGTCTACTAGCACATAAATAAAGTAGAGATCCTATCATTGACCGGTATGCTTTTTGATCAACGGACTTACCTCCTTTGTTGAGGTCGGTGTGTCCGTCGGTTCCCATCGGAGTCTTTGCGGGCTTGGCGTCCTTCATCCCAAACCGCTTCAGCAGATCTTGCGTGTACTTCGTTTGGGAGATGAAGGTGCCGTCCTTGAGTTGCTTCACTTGGAACCCAAGGAAGTAGTTCAACTCGCCCATCATCGACATCTCGAATTTCTGCGTCATCACCCTGCTAAACTCTTCACAAGACTTTTGATTAGTAGAACCAAATATTATGTCATCGACATAAATTTGGCATACAAACAAATCACCATCACATGTCTTTGTAAAAAGAGTTGGATCGGCTTTCCCAACCTTGAAAGCATTAGCAAGTAAGAAATCTCTAAGGCATTCATACCATGCTCTTGGGGCTTGTTTAAGTCCATAGAGCGCCTTAGAGAGCTTACACACGTGGTCGGGGTACCGCTCATCCTCGAAGCCAGGGGGTTGCTCCACGTACACCTCCTCCTTTATTGGCCCGTTGAGGAACGCGCTCTTCACATCCATTTGGTACAACCTGAAAGAATGGTGAGCGGCATACGCTAGCAAGATACGAATGGACTCTAGCCTAGCCACAGGAGCAAAAGTCTCCTCAAAGTCCAAACCTGCGACTTGGGCATAACCTTTTGCCACAAGTCGAGCCTTGTTCCTCGTCACCACCCCGTGCTCGTCCTGTTTGTTGCGGAACACCCACTTGGTTCCCACAACATTTTGCTTGGGACGAGGCACCAGTGTCCAAACTTCGTTGCGCTTGAAGTTATTGAGTTCCTCCTGCATGGCCAACACCCAATCCGGATCTAGCAAGGCCTCCTCTACCCTGAAAGGCTCAATAGAGGAGACAAAAGAGTAATGCTCACAAAAATTAACTAATCGAGATCGAGTAGTTACTCCCTTGCTAATGTCACCCAAAATTTGGTCGACGGGATGATCCCTTTGAATCATCGCTCGAACTTGGGTTGGAGGTGCCGGTTGCGCTTCTTCCTCCATCACTTGATCGTCTTGTGCTCCCCCTTGATCACACGCCTCCTTTTGATGAACCTGTTCATCGTCTTGAGTTGGGGGATGCACCGTCGATGAGGAAGAAGGTTGATCACGTTCATCCTGTTCCTGTGGCCGAACGTCTCCAATCGCCATGGTTCGTATAGCGGCCGTCGGAACATCTTCTTCATCTACATCATCACAATCAACAACTTGCTCTCTTGGAGAGCCATTAGTCTCATCAAATACAACGTCGCTAGAGACTTCAACCAAACCCGATGATTTGTTGAAGACTCTATACGCCTTTGTATTTGAATCATAACCTAATAAAAACCCTTCTACAGCTTTGGGAGCAAACTTAGAATTTCTACCCTTCTTCACTAGAATGTAGCACTTGCTCCCAAATACACGAAAGTACGATACATTGGGTTTGTTACCGGTTAGTAGCTCATACGAAGTCTTCTTGAGGAGTCGATGAAGGTAGACCCTGTTGATGGCGTGGCAAGCCGTGTTCACGGCTTCCGACCAAAAGCACTCGGGGGTCTTGAACTCTCCAAGCATCGTCCTCGCCATATCGATTAGCGTCCTGTTCTTCCTCTCTACCACACCATTTTGCTGTGGTGTGTAGGGAGCGGAGAACTCGTGCTTGATCCCTTCCTCCTCAAGAAACTCCTCCACTTGAAGGTTCTTGAACTCGGACCCGTTGTCGCTCCTTATCTTCTTCACCTTGAGCTCAAACTCATTTTGAGCTCTCCTGAGGAAGCGCTTGAGGGTCCCTTGGGTTTCAGACTTATCCTGCAAAAAGAACACCCAAGTGAAGCGGGAAAAGTCATCAACAATAACTAAACCATACTTACTTCCTCCTATGCTTAGATAGGCGACGGGTCCGAAGAGGTCCATATGCAGCAGCTCCAGAGGTCTTGACGTGGTCATCACATTCTTGCTGTGATGTGCTCCTCCAACTTGTTTACCTGCCTGACAAGCTGCACAAGGTCTATCTTTTTCGAAATAAACATTGGTTAGACCTATCACGTGTTCTCCCTTTAGAAGTTTGTGGAGATTCTTCATCCCCACATGTGCTAAGCGGCGATGCCACAGCCAGCCCATGCAAGTCTTAGCCATTAAGCATGTATCTAGACCGGCCTCTTCTTTTGCAAAATCAACTAAATAAAGCTTGCCGTCTAGTACACCCTTAAAAGCTAGTGAACCATCACATCTTCTAAAGACAGACACATCTACATTTGTAAATAAACAATCATATCCCATTTGACATAATTGACTAACAGATAGCAAATTATATCCAAGACTCTCCACTAAGAATACATTTGAAATAGAATGCTCATTAGAAATTGCAATTTTACCTAACCCTTTTACCTTGCCTTGATTCCCATCACCGAATATAATTGAATCTTGGGAATCCTTATTCTTGACGTAGGAGGTGAACATCTTCTTCTCCCCCGTCATATGGTTTGTGCATCCGCTGTCGATAATCCAGCTTGAACCCCCGGATGCATAAACCTGCAAGGCAAATTTAGGCTTGGGTCTTAGGTACCCAACTCATGTTGGGTCCTGCAAGGTTAGCACAAATATCTTTAGGGACCCAAATGCAAGATTTATCTCCCTTGCATCTAGCCCCTAATTTCCTAGCAACTACCTTCTTACCCTTTCTACAAATAGCAAAGGGAGCATTACAAGCATAATAAATGGTAGAAGGTTCATTCACTACTTTCCTAGGAGCATGAATAACATTCTTTCTAGGTACATGAGCAATATATCTCCTAGGCATATGTACAACATTTCTCCTACACATATCTCTACCATGATTATAAGAAGAACTAGAAGCAAACATTGCATGAGAATCATAAACATGTGAATCAAAATGATTATAAGCATTTCTAGCATGTCTCCTATCATAATACATAAAAGCATGGTTCTTTTTAGCACTATTAGCCATAGGGGCCTTCCCTTTCTCCTTGACGAAGAAGGGAGCCTTATGGCTTGTTAAGTTCTTGGCTTCCCTCTTGAAGCCAAGCCCATCCTTAATTGAGGGGTGTCTACCAACCGTGTAGGCATCCCTTGCAAATTTTATTTTATCAACTTCATTCTTGCTAGTCTTAAGTTGGGCATTAAGACTAGCCACTTCATCATTTAATTTGGAAATTAGAACTAGGTGTTCACTACAAGCATTAACATCAAAATCCTTACACCTAGTACAAATTTCAACATGTTCAACACAAGAATTTGATTTACTAGCTACTTCTAGTTTAGCACTTAAATCAATATTAACACTTCTTAAGGTAGAGATGGTTTCATGACAGGAAGATATTTCACTAGAAAGCATTTCATTTCTTTTCACTTCTAAAGCATATGATTTTTGTGCCTCCACAAACTTATCATGTTCATCATACAATAAATCTTCTTGCTTTTCTAAAAGCCTATCCTTTTCATTCAATGCATTAATCAATTCATTGATTTTATCTATCTTAGATCTATCTAAGCCTTTGAACAAGCAAGAATAATCTATATCATCATCACTAGACTCACTATCACTAGAAGAAGCATAAGTGGAGTCTTTAGTACTTACCTTCTTCTCTCTTGCCATAAGACAAGTGAGACGCTCGTTGGGGAAGAGAGCCGATTTGTTGAAGGCAGTGGCGGCGAGTCCTTCATTGTCGGAGTCGGAGGAGGAGCAATCCGAGTCCCACTCCTTTCCTAGATGCGCCTCGCCCTTTGCCTTCTTGTATGCCTTCTTCTTCTCTCTCTTGTTCCCCTTTTCCTGGTCACTTTCATTATCGGGACAGTTAGCAATAAAATGACCAAGCTTACCGCATTTGAAGCACGAGCGCTTTCCCTTGGTCTTGGTCTTGTTTGGCTGCCCCTTGCGACCATTTAGCGCCGTCTTGAATCTTTTAATGATGAGAGCCATCTCTTCATCATTAAGGCCAGCCGCCTCAACTTGCGCCACCTTGCTAGGTAGCGACTCCTTGCTCCTCGTTGCCTTTAGAGCAATGGGTTGAGGCTCGTGGAGTGGTCCGTTCAACGCGTCGTCGACGTATCTTGCCTCCTTGATCATCATCCGCCCGCTCACGAATTTTCCAAGTACTTCCTCGGGCGTCATCATCGTGTACCTGGGATTCTCACGAATATTGTTCACGAGATGAGGATCAAGTACGGTAAAGGACCTGAGCATTAGGCGGACGACGTCGTGGTCCGTCCATCGCGTGCTCCCGTAGCTTCTTATCTTGTTGATAAGGGTCTTGAGCCGGTTGTACGTTTGCGTTGGCTCCTCGCCCCTTATCATTGCGAACCGTCCAAGCTCGCCCTCCACCAACTCCATCTTGGTGAGTAAGGTGACGTCGTTCCCCTCATGAGAAATCTTGAGGGTGTCCCAGATTTGCTTGGCGTTGTCCAAGCCGCTCACCTTATGATATTCATCCCTGCACAAGGAAGCTAGAAGAACAGTAGTAGCTTGTGCATTTTTATGAATTTGTTCATTAATGAACATTGGACTATCCGAACTATCAAAGTGCATTCCACTCTCTACAATCTCCCATATACTAGGATGGAGAGAGAATAGGTGACTACGCATTTTGTGACTCCAAAATCCGTAGTCCTCTCCATCAAAGTGTGGGGGCTTGCCAAGTGGAATGGAGAGCAAATGAGAATGTGAACTTTGCGGAATACGAGAGTAATCAAAGGAAAAGTTCGAATTAACCGGTTTTCTCCTCTCGTAGTCGTTGTTGTCCTCATCCTTTTGGGAAGAAGTAGACTCGTCGCTGTCGTAGTAGATGATCTCCTTGATGCGCCTGGTCTTCTTCTTCTTCCCTTCCTTTCGTCTTTGACCCGAGCCGGAGTCGGTAGGCTTGTCGTCCTTCGGCTCATTGACGAAGGTCTCCTTCTCTTTGTCGTTGATCACTATACCCTTCCCCTTAGGATCCATCTATTCGGGCGGTTAGTCCCTTTGTGAATAGAACGGCTCCGATACCAATTGAGAGCACCTAGAGGGGGGGGGGGGTGAATAGGTGATCCTGTAAAAACTTCAAACTTAAGCCACAAACTTGTTAAGTGTTAGCACGATTATTGCCAAGTGGCTAAGGTGAAGTCTCAACAAAATATAATACCACAAGAGATCAAGACAGAGGTGACACGGTGGTTTATCCCGTGGTTCGGCCAAGCCAATGCTTGCCTACTTCCACGTTGTGGCGTCCCAACGGACGAGGGTTGCAATCAACCCCTCTCAAGCGGTCCAAAGACCCACTTGAATACCACGTTGTTTTGTTGTTCCTTTCACTATCCCGTTTGCAAGGAATCTCCACAAATTGGAGTCTCTTGCCCTTACAAGTGTATGATCACAAAGAAAGCACAGAGTAAGGGAGGGAAGCAACACACACAAATCCACAACAAAAGCGCACACACACGGCCAAGACTCGAGCTCGAATGACTATCTCAGAGTTCACACTAGAACAGAGCTCGAATCACTTAGAATCACAAACGAATGCGCAAAGAACTTGTGTGGATGATCAAGAATGCTCAAGAGTTGCTTGTGTATCCTCCATGCGCCTAGGGGCTCCTTTTATAGCCCCAAGGCAGCTAGGAGCCGTTGAGAGCAATTCTGGAAGGCTATCCTGGCCTTCTGTCGTCGGGGGCACCGGACAGTCCGGTGCACACCGGACAGTGTCCGGTGCCCGATTTGTTTCCTTTTCTGGCGCTTCCGACCGTTGGAAGACTGCCGTAGATCTGCGAGCCGTTGGCGCACCGGACAGTCCGGTGCACACCGGACAGTCCGGTGCCGTCTTCCGACCGTTGGCTCGGCCACGTGTCCCGCGCGGATTGCGCGGCCGACCGTTGGCCCTGGCCGACCGTTGGCTCACCGGACAGTCCGGTGCACACCGGACAGTCCGGTGAATTTTAGCCGTACGCCGTCGGCGAATTCCCGAGAGCGGCCAGTTCGAGCCGAGTCAGCCTGGCGCACCGGACACTGTCCGGTGCACACCGGACAGTCCGGTGCTCCAGACCGAGCTGAGCCTTGGCTGCACACAGCCAAGTCTTTCTCTCCCCTTTTCTCTTTTTCTTCTTTCTGTTTCTAACACTTAGACAAATATGTTAGTCCATAAAACCAATGTACTAAGGCTTAGAAACATACCTTTATCTCATGATTTGCACCTTGTTCATCCATGTACACAAATTCATAATTAAACACATGTGTTGGCACTCAATCACCAAAATACTTAGAAATGGCCCAAGGGCACATTTCCCTTTCAAAGAGCACATCGGGGACTTGCCAGTTCTTGGGAAGATCCTTGGTGTCTTGGGCTTCAAAGAAGAAAAATTCCGTAGCTCTTTCTACCGCCGAAGCCGAGTACATTGCCGCAGGCCATTGTTGCGCGCAACTAATTTGGATGAGGCAAACCCTTAGGGACTATGGTTACAAATTAACCAAAGTTCCTCTTCTATGTGATAATGAGAGTGCAATCCGCATGGCGGATAATCCCGTTGAGCATAGCCGCACTAAACACATAGCCATTCGGTATCACTTCTTAAGGGATCACCAACAAAAGGGAGATATCAAGATTGCATACATTAATATTAAAGATCAATTAGCCGATATCTTTACCAAGCCATTAGATGAACAAACATTTACCAGACTTAGGCATGAGCTAAATATTCTTGATTCTAGGAATTTTTATTGATGTCTTGCATACATAGCTCATATTTATACCTTTGATCATCTCTTTCATGTGCTATGACTAATGTGTTCTTTCAAGTCCATTTCATGCTATGTCATAGATTGAAAGGGAAAAGGAGTCTTCGGCGAAGACAAGGCTTCCACTCCGCTCCATCGACTCATTCATCCTTCGCCGTCACTCCACCTCTCCAACTTTGGTATAATCTTCACTCACATTATTTGTTTGCCAAAGGGGGAGAATGTAGGTCATAAAAGGGCTTATTTTTCACTCAAACATCCATTTTTGGCGATTCATGCCAAAGGGGGAGAGAGTATTAAGCCAAAAGCAAAAGGACCGCACCACCACCAAATTTTAAAACTTATGATTTTCAAATTGGTATCTCATTGTGTTCAAAAGGGGGAGAAAGTAGTATTTTCAAAATTGATGTCTTAAAACCCTCTTGAACACTAAGAGGAATTTTTTATTGAGGGGGAGTTTTGTTTAGTCAAAGGAAAAGCATTTGAAACAGGGGAGAAATTTTCAAATCTTATAAATGCGTCTCAAAAATCTTATTCATTTACCTTTGACTAGTTGCAAAATGTCTTTCAAAAGATTTTACAAAAGAATTTGCAAAAACAAAACATGTGGTGCAAGCGTGGTCCAAAATGTTAAAATTATAAAGAAACAATCCATGCATATCTTATGAATTTCTATTGGCTCAATTCTAAGTAACCTTTGCACTTACAAATATGCAAACTAGTTCAATTATGCATTTCTATACTTGCTTTGGTTTGTGTTGGCATCAATCACCAAAAAGGGGGAGATTGAAAGGGAATTAGGCTTACACCTATTTCCTAATTGATTTTGGTGGTTGAATTGCCCAACACAAATAATTAGACTAACTAGTTTGCTCTAGTCTATAAGTTCTACAGGTGCCAAAGGTTCACAAAAAGTCAATAAAAAGACCAAGAATGGGTTCAAACAAACAGAGCAAGGGACAACCGAAGGCTGCCCTGGTATGGCGCACCAGACTGTCCGGTGTGCCACCGGACAGTGTCCGGTGCACCAGGGGACTCCAAGCTGAACTCTTCACCTTCGGGAAATCTCAGAGGCGCTTCGCTATAATTCACCGGACTGTCTAGTGCACCACCGGACAGTGTCCGGTGCCCCAAGGGAGAGCGACTCTGAACTCGCCAGCTTCAGGAATCCGCTCCGCTAAAATTCACCGGACTGTCCGGTGTAACACCGGACTGTCCGGTGAGCCAGCGGAGCAACGGCTACTTCGCGCGCAACGGTCGACTGCAACGCATTAAATGCGCGCCAGCGCGCGCAGAGGAGCAGAGCACGCGCGGGTGGCACACCGGACAGCCAGGCGGGCCCACAAGACAGAGCTTCAATGGTCGGAACCCAACGGCCAGGTGACGTGGCTGGCGTACCGGACAGTGTCCGGTGGCGCACCGGACTGCCCAGTGCGCCATGCGACAGGCAGTCTCCCAACGACCACTTTTGGTGGTTGGGGTTATAAATACCCCCAACCACCCCACATTCAAGTCATCCAAGTTTTCCACCTTCCAACTACTTACAAGAGCTCTAGCATTCAATTCTAGACACACCAAAGAGATCAAATCCTCTCCCAATTCCACTCAAAGCTATAGTGATTAGAGAGAGTGATTGTTGTGTTCATTTGAGCTCTTGCGCTTGGATTGCTTCTTTTTCTCATTCTTTCTTGCGATCATCTCAATTGTAATCAAGGCAAGAGACACCAATTGTGTGGTGGTCCTTGCGGGGAAGTTTTGTTCCCGTTTGATTGAGAAGAAAAGCTCACTCGGTCCGAGGGACCGTTTGAGAGAGGGAAAGGGTTGAAAGAGACCCGGTCTTTGTGACCACCTCAATGGTAGGTTTGAGAGAACCGAACCTCAGTAAAACAAATCCTTGTGTCTCACTTCTTTATTCTCTTGCGATTTGTTTTTACGCCCTCTCTCGGACTGGATTATATTTCTAACGCTAACCCGGCTTGTAGTTGTGATTAACTTTGTAAATTTCAGTTTCGCCCTATTCACCCCCCCCTCTAGGCGACTTTCAACGTCAATATGACTTTGCTTGATGGTCGATTTTCCGAAGATAGTATGGCTTGGCCTCCAGGGCCGGTCCTCGGAGTCTTCATCTCCACTCTCTACATCATAACTATCACTGTCATCAGAATCTTCAGACAAACCATCCATTATTTCTTTAGTAATTTTCTCTGTATTCATCTTAGCCATAGACTCGTAAAACCCAGCAATAAAAGGATCCATAACTTTCTTCTCTTCATACAGCTTCTTCTCCTCTGATATCTTCCTCTCCTCAATCATCTTCTCCTCAGTTATCTTCTTCTCCTCACTAGTCATCTTCTACTTGGATATGAAACAAGCACGTCTTTAAACCGAAGCTCGAAAATTAAGCAAAAACTTGCAAGCAAGAGTTAAAATTTGAGAAAATAACGCAAGCAGCAGAAATGGCGTATCAAATGCTGCCGCCGTGGGTTCATATTTATACGCCTAGTGCCCTGCAACTTGGCGGGTCCCGTCTGTCATTGACTGTCGCTATTCTAGCGAAGGGAAGGTGTTTTTTCGGACCTTCGGCTTAAGGCCTTCGTTCATGTCGCAGTCTAAATTCGTTGTTATAACAAATTAATACTGCGAGGGGCTACTGTTATAACAAATTAAATTCGTCTTCCGAAGGTCCTCAAAAACACGACTAACATGTTTTCCAAGTTCAAATATATATATAGGGACCTTCGGCCTTGAGATGAAGTTGTACACGATATAAAAAGCATGGATCAGGAGAAGGATGAACCAGTTCTAAAGCTACCTGCGGAGAAGCTTCGGCTTAGCAGCGAAAAATGGAACCGGCCTAAAGGGGAAAAGGCTATATAGTCCTTGATAGATTATCCCTAGGTCAATAGTAAATGTCAAGGGCATGAATGTAATTTACACAGGCTGCATCCTGTGCCTATAAATAGTTGAACAGTAACACCGTACTGTTCATGCTGATTTGTATTCACTCGCACGTCACTCTCAAGCCTTTTACCTTCTGTCAAGCCGAAGGTATAAATGTAATTCAATATTGTTTATATTCATTTATGATAATATAATAAAAAATATTCTGATAATATCATATGATTGTTCATATTACCTTCCATGTTTCATATGTTTCTACTTCCATTATTATACTGAGATAATGAAGGTATGTCCTTCATAACCTTCGTCTGAAGATCATTATATCCTGAGGGAGATAATGCTTCGAAAGACGAAGGTATTTAACGATTAATATTTCGTGTTGCCTTGTTCTTAAGCCAAAGTATTTGATAACAAGTGACCAACAAAAAGCATCTTGCTAACAAAGAGGGAAGCATAGGGTCACCTCTGACCACCCAAGAAGGTGGAGACATCCGTTAGTGGCAGAGGTCGTGAATGAGGAAGGAGGCGGTACCTAAGGATCTGATCGATGGCGGCATAGAGTTGACAGCGCGGGAGGGCGACTAGCGAAGCATGGATGAGCGATACGACATGAGTGGGTGTAGGGATGGCAACGGATCGGATTCGGATCGGATATTGCAAATATCCGTTCGCAACCATATCCGCGGTTGCTACCAATATCCGCCCGCGACCGTACCCGCGGGTAGAAATTTATATCCATGCCCGTGCCCATCGGATTTCGGATGGGTTTCGGATATCCGTCGGATATGATAGACACAATCATTTATTCAATAATTCAATAGCATAATTAGTCAAATTTCTTCCCAATTCACCATCATACACAATTAAAACTTAATAAAAGAATTATTATGGGCCTGTGAGCCTCGGTTAGGAGCATTAGAGCTTGGAAGGGCTAGCCGTCAGTGGTGCTACGGTCTATGAGACTTGGAAGGGGCCACGAGGCACAGCATAGGAAGCCAGCAATGCTATAAGGGGCAACCAACAGTGGGAAATTAGGACCGTTAGGCGTGGGGTTTATGGTGTTACGATTTGTTCTGTGCTATGTAATATGGGCTAGGACAAAAAATATATTATGGGTCGATTTCGGATATCCAACGGATAATCCGCGGGTAGAAGGTAATATTCTAATCCGTGCCTACCCGACTTCGGATCGGATTCGGATCTGACCCACGGGTCAAAACATGTATGCATACCCGGCTCTATCGGGTCGGATATCCGACGGATATCCATATCCATGGGTCAAATTGCCATCCCTAAGTGGGTGAGGAAGAAGATAGGAAGAGAGAGAAGAGGGCATCTACGGCTACGGGCCTAATTTCCTTTTTTTTATGTTAACGTAGGCAGGTTGGCGCGTAATAATCATGTCGCCGGAGTTGATGGCATGGCAGCCACATCCGCCATATGCCAGCCAGAATAACATAAAACTTTTGGATCATATCGTGCCAGTCTACAGAGTAGAAAACCAGTTTGGCTCTAAAGCGCCTCGTGTCTTTATCGAGCTATACCGGCCTAAACACAACTCATATTGGTGAACCACATAAAGTGTAAATATTACAACCACATAAAATTCATAACTTACTAAATTAAAGAAAATTAAACATGAGCTTTATTAGGACGGGCTGATCCAAGCCTGACCCATGCGTGCGGACCGTGCTAGAAGATCGACATGCTAGAATTTAAGGCTAAGCTCATATCCGTCTTCAGATCGTGCTAGCTCGGTCTATACCATCTCGTACTTGGCCACCTTAAGCTCTTGTTTTTAAGCCGTGTTCGTTCTGGCCTAAAAAAAACCCGACTATATTTCCAGCACATCCGATGAGTGCTTGCCGCTGACCTACGACGCCGGCAGCCGTCACGCGAGTCGAGATGACACCGTTTGTGTTATTTGGTCGCATTAGAGAGACTGGTGAGGTTAAACAGTTCATTTTTGAGAAGTAAAATTACTCTGATATTATTTTTGAGAAATAGCTTTAAGAAATTTAAAAGTAAGACGTTCGATATGCAGGATTTTAGATTTGTGGGACATGGTCGGCAAGAGATTGGGTAATCCGGAAGCTAATAAAGTCGTCGCGCGCGCCGGCCGATGGCGATGTGTAGCAGAACGGATCGCCGTTCCTCGTTCAGCCGTTGAGGTAGGCATCGTCCGACGAAGCTGTGCCGTCGTACGTCCGCTTTCCAGCTGCAGAATGTTTACATTGCAGTGTCAGGTCCACGACATGCATGCATGTATACATGTCCAAATAAGCGGGCCCAACTAGGGCTGGCCCAGATCGATAGCTGTATCGGGCTTGAGTCGATCGTCTGGCCTACGGTGCTGCACGGGCCCGTGGTTAAAGGATAGGCACGGTAATGATCCATTTAAGAGACTGTTTTGTAACGGCCAGTCTGTTTTTAGCTATAATTCTGACGATTATGTTATTATATAAGAGCATTCTGAATTGTGATATGTGTTTTATGTGTATATGAAATTCTTTGTCTAACTATGTATCTAAAATTATAAATATAATTAATTGAATCTAAATTTTTTTAAATATTATCTTTAAATTCTGAATTTTGTAGTGTTTTTTTGTTTACATGTCCGAACCCGACCTGGCACGACGGGCCTGTTGTGCCTCCAGCCTAGCACGACCTGTGTAAGAATAACCGTATCGGGCCTGAGCCACGTCATCCAGCCCACGGGTCGGACCGGCCCGGCACGATCCTAAACCATGCCTGGTTTGGCTAGTGCTCTCGGCCGGCCCGTTGGATATATATATATATATATATATATATATATATATATATATATATATATATATATATCGTCCTCATTAGCAACATTACCAGCGATCTAGTCATCCCACCCGGCGCCGTGCCGTGTGACATCGTGTGGTTAAAAACCAAAAGTAAACCAGCAACATTCTCCCTGATGCTGTCCCTGTCGTGCTCTGATCATTTTCGATGCTTTGGGCCAGCCTCTGATACGGCGATACTCACTTTTTGCTGAACGGTTATACACTTGTTGTAAGTAGTGTGCATGGAACTGGAAGTAGTGCTCCACTCCAAGAGGGTGTACATGTTTCGCATCCGCTGGCTGTGTGACAGGAGGCGAAGTGGCGATCAGAGAATGAAGGCGCGTCAGCTGGATAGAAGAATGTGCAGGCAAGTTGCAACAAGCAGTGGCGCATCCACCTGTTCACGTCGACATCGTCATGCATGTGGGCCCATCACCACTAAACCAAAGCGTTTTCTAACTTTCGTCCCGCTGTATAGAGGTAGGGTTTGGTTACAAAGCCTACTTAGACACAGCAACTATATTCTAGATTCTAAAGATAGAGCGGCTCCATTATATGTTAAGGACATGTTTAAGAGAGTTTATGGTCCTGTTTGGGATAGCTCCAGCTCCAGAAAAGTTGGTGGAGTAGGTTATTAGATGCTCCATAAAATCATGTAGCTAGAGTTATAAACCTTTAAAAGACATTAGATAAATCATTTTATTTATTATTTAGACTACAAATATCTTCAAAGCTATTTAAATTGATATTATAAACTACAACTCCACGCTGGAGATGGAACCTGGAGCCATCCCAAACACCCCTTAACTTCAAGAATTTCAGATTCGTTTCAGTTTCGTCCAACCAAATAGGTCTAACTTCACGAGCTCTAGCTTCAAACAAAAATTAAGCTAGAGGTCCAGCTTCATGAAATTCATGAAGCTTCTCAAGGGGTGCTTCACAAATACTGTTTTCATACCTTCTCATGAAGTTGCATGAAAATTACCCACCATGCCACCGGTTACACAATATACTGCTTCGGGACTCCTGTAACAGCCCACTAACCATCAAGAGTAATCAAGGAAACTCACACAAATCAATTGTATTACAGAAGCTAGAGTCCATGCGCAACCCAAACGCTCCTTCAATCTGCCTCAACAATTTTTTGAAGTTGTTTTATGGTGAAGCTAGAAAACCGAAACTGAAATTCCTGAACTGAAGCCCTCCCAAACAGGTCCTAAGAGTCATAATGAAATCGATGTGATCCTTTTGTTTTTGTTTGGTTTCGGAACGAAGCAGCTCTATCCTATGGTTGGTTGATGGCTGCAAATAGATAATTTTCTAACCATGGCACATGCATACATCCATTTGTTATGTCTTAGAATGACACTTGTAAATGTATACCTTCAGATGTATAATAATTATTCTATAATCCTAAACATGACACATCTATACGACCATGATAAAAATGTCTAAGTATAGAATAAGTAGCCACAACATAACACACATAGGTCCGCATGTAGTTCCACACAAACATAGGTCCACACATGGATTTATACAAATATCATAATTATCTAATGGCAAAGGCTATGCAACTGATAAAGAAAACAGAGATACAACTGAGCTTGCAGTGCCTCGAAATTCATGATAAAATGCCCCAGGTCAGAATACTTCTTATCATATGATTTTGCAAATTTCATCACGGATGACGATTTCTAAAGGAAAATGTATCAGTAGTAATATGTAAATCAAAATGCCAATGAGGGAGACAAGCTATGCTGCTATGTTTGAATTTCTTGATGTTTTTTATATTTCCCAGGGTTTTGCTACTTCAGTTGGTGAACATGGAACACAACTTTTAGGTGGGCAAAAGCAAATAATAGCCATTACTAGAGCAATTCTCAAAGATCCAAGAATCTTACTATTGAATGAAGCAACAAGGCGCTCTAGACAGTGAATCTGAAAGGATTGTAAAGGAGACTCTTAATAGGATCATGATGAACCAGACAATTATCATAGTTGAAAGTCGCCTAGAGGGGGGTGAATAGGCGAAACCTAAAATTTATAAACTTAAGCACACACTAGAGGTCAGGGTTAGCGTTAGAATTAAATCCGAGGCGAAAGATTGTTTCTCTTGCCACGAGCCCACGAGTTGCTCAAATAATGCGGATGACGTTTGGGAGCAAACTCAAATCAATATTGGCAAGGAAATGTTAGAGAGAGGAAAACAAATCAAACAAGAATCAAGACGAGTGAACACAATGAGGAGGTCACAAAGACCGGGTCTATTTCAACCCTTTCCCTCTCTCAAACGGTCATTTAGATTGAGTGAGCCTTCTTCCTTAATCTCACGGGTCACTAAGACCCCGCAAGGACCACCACACATTTGGTGTCTCTTGCTTCGCTTACAAAGCACTTGAGAATAAGAATGGAAAAAGAAAAAGGCCAATCCAAGCGACAAGAGCAACAAAAGAACACAAGTGATCCTCTCACAAGCCCTAATGCACTAGAGTTGATTTTGGGGCTTTGAGTGGATTGATTGCTTTGATTGTGTCTTGAAGTGTTGGGCTTTTGCTCTTGCAATGAATGAAGATTTCATAAGGTTTGGATGGGAGTGAATGAGGTGGTTGGGGGGTATTTATAGCCTCCCAACCACTTTTAGACTCTTAATGAAGCACTGGCTCTGATACCAATTGAAAGTCGCCTAGAGGGGGGCAAATAGGCAAAACTGAAAATTATAAACTTAAGTACACACTAGAGGCCGGGGTTAGAATTAAATCCGAGGCGGAAGATTGTTTCTTTTGCCATGAGTTGCTCAAATAATGCGGATGACGTTTGGGAGCAAACTCAAATCAATATTGGCAAGGAAATGTTAGAGAGGGAAAACAAATTGTAGGAAACAGGTGACGCCTAAGAGGGGGGTGAATTAGGACTTCTAAAACTTTTACTAAACTAGGCCACAATTAAATCCCTAGAGCAAAACCTATACAAATAATCAAACTAGAAAGTGCAATCTAGGTTTTGTCTAAGTGTTGCTATCTCTACCGCAAAGGCTAAGTTTCAATCTACACTAAATAAGTATGAATACAAGATTGAAACTTAAATGCTTAATATAAATGCGGAAACTTAAAGAGCAAATTAGAGAAGCAAACTCTCGTGGATGACGCTGGTATTTTTACCCAGGTATCCAGAACCACGCAAGGTCCCGACTAATCCTTGTTGGTGCCCCTACGCAAAGGGAAGCCCACGCGAGGGCCAAGCACCACGGTCGAGTAACTCCGTAGGGAGCCGCGGGCCTTCTCCACACGCAAGTGGTGCTCCGCTTCCGGCTCCTCTCGGACGCTCCCCGTCGTCTCCACTATCGAGCTTCTGGCCGAAACGCCGCGGGCCTCGTTCCCTTCGGTACATGGTGACGCCCGTGACACAAATGCGGTTGTCACGGTCTCGCAAGACTCTCGCCCCACTCTGTACAATTACAACGACTCACGCAAGAGCCGAGGGGTTGTGTGGTTTTACAAAACTCACTCAACTAACTAGGGTTCACTTAGAGCAAGCGCTAAAGCGGTCTAACTAACCTAAGCACTTCACAAAGCACCTACGCTAATCACCGAGTGATTCTATTAAGCACTTGGGTGTTTGAGCTCTTGGAAATGTGCACTATATGCCTTGGTATGTTGCTTGGGCTCCCACACCTTCAAATGACTGGTTGGGTGAAGTATATATAGGCCCCAACTCCAAAATAGCCGTTGGAGAAAAGCTGCAGTTCTCTGCGGCACACCGGACAGTCGGGTGGTGCACTGTAGCATGTCCGGTGCGCCTAGCCGTTGCTCTGTCAGAGCAGGTGACCGTTGGCGCCGCAGGCTTTTCCACACCGGACAGTCTGGTGCTCACACCGGACAGTCCGGTGGTCTTTTCTCTGGGTGCCACCTGGAACTAGCCGTTGGGCTGAAGTTCCATGGTGCACCGAACAGTCCGGCGTGTGGGCACCGGACAGTCCGGTGCGCCTCACACAGATAGTCCGCAGCAGCACACTTGGACTCTTCTTGGATCTTCTTAATGTCTTTTTTTGAGGTGTTGCTTTCCTCAATTCCTTAGGCCAAGTAAGTCTTGCATCCTATGAACTACAAACACAAACACTAGAAAACTTATTAGTTCACGGATTGTGTTGTTCATCAAATACTAAAACTCGATTAGCCAAATGGCCCAGGGTCCATTTTCCTTACAATCTCCCCCTTTTTGGTGATTGATGACAACACAACCAAAGCAAGCAAATAATACAAGTATTTGAATGAAAATATGCAATCTACTTGCTAGGATGCATGTTGTCCCCACAATGTGATATTATGGACTTAAGCCTCCCCTTAACTCCATAATTCACTTACTTCCTATTTGTCGGTGTTTCGAATCCCGGGGGTCCCTGGACCGACGAGTGAATAGTCGCCGCGTGCCCCAGGCCAGATGGGTCGACGCGAGGCGGAACGCGAAGGGGGGAAAGGATGCAGCCGGAGGGAGGCAGGCGTGAGAGAGTGGATCCCGCGGCCTTCGTGTTAGCCCCGCGCCTGAGTCGGATGCGCTTGCAGTAGGGGGATACAAGCGTCCACGCGGGAGTGGGAGCGAGCGGCCTTGCGCGAGCGCTGTCCCGTCCTTCTCCGCGCGGGCCAACCAACCCTCCGTAAGAGGGCCCTGGTCCTCCCTTTTATAGGCGTAAGGAGAGGATCCAGGTGTACAATGGGGAGTGTAGCAGTGTGCTAACGTGTCTAGCGATGGAGAGCTAGCGCCCTAAGTACATGCCATCGTGGCAGCCGGAGAGGTCTTGGCACCCAGTTCGCGTGGTGTCGTGGCTGTCGGAGGAGTGCTGGAGCCTGGCGGGAGGACAACTGTTGGGGCTGTCGAGTCCTTGCTGACGTCCTCTTGCTTCCGTAAGGGGGCTGAGAGCCGCCATCGTCATAGGGCATGCAGGGCGCCATCATTACTCGCATGGTGGAGCGAGCCAGATGGGACGCCGGTCTGGTTCCCCATAGCCCGAGTCAGCTCGGGGTAGGGTAATGATGGCGCTTCCTGTTGACGTGTTGGTCCATGCCCTAGGCTGGGCGAGGTGGAGGCTCCTCCGAGGTCGAGGTCGAGGTCGAGCCCCCGGGTCGGGCGAGGCGGAGTTCGTCGTCTTCCGGGGCTGAGCCCATGTCCGAGCCCTGGGGTCGGGCGAGGCGGAGTTTGCCGTCTTTCGGGGCTGAGCCGGAGTCCGAGCCCTGGGTCGGGCGGAGCGGAGTTCGCCGTCTTCCGGGGCTGAGCCCGAGTCCGAGCCCTGGGTCGGGCGGAGCGGAGTTCGCCGTCTTCCGGGGCTGAGCCCGAGTCCGAGCCCTGGGTCGGGCGGAGCGGAGTTCGCCGTCTTCCGGGGCTGAGCCCGAATCCGAGCCCTGGGTCGGGCGAGGCGGAGTTTCCTAAGACGCCCGAGGCCGGCCTTGGCTGCTGTTAGCCTCACTCTGTCGGGTGGCTCAGCAGTCGGAGCGGCGCAGGCGGCGCTGTCCTCTTGCCAGACCGGTCAGTAGAGCGGCGAAGTGACTGCGGTCACTTCGGCTTTGTCGACTGGTGGGCGTGCGTCAGGATAAAGGTGTCAGGCCACCTTTGCATTAAATGCCCCTGCGATTTGGTCGGTCGGCGTGGCGATGTGGCCAAGGTTGCTTCTCGGTGAAGACTGGGCCTCGAGCGAGCTGACAGTGTGCCCGTTGCTGGAGGGGGGTCCTCGGGCGAGACGTAGGTTCTCTGGGGTCGGCTTCCCATGCCCGAGGCTAGGCTCGGGCGAGGCACGATCGTGCCCCTTGAATGGACCGATCCTTGACTTAATCGCACCCATCAGGCCTTTGCAGCTTTGTGCTGATGGGGGTTACCAGCTGAGATTTAGGGGTCTTGAGGGTACCCCTAATTATGGTCCCCGACAGTAGCCCCCGAGCCTCCAAGGGAGTACTAATTCTCGCTTGGAGGCTTTTGCCGCACTTTTTTGCAAGGGGACCAGCCTTTTTCGGTTGCATTCTGTTCCAGTGGGTGCGCGCGAGCGCACCCGCCGGGTGTAGCCCCCGAGGCATCGGAGGAGTAGTTTTACTCCTTCGAGGTCTTAGTGCATTTCGCAACACTTCGGCTGGTCTAGTTGTTCCCTCATGCGAGCTGGCCGTAGCCCGAGTTCACGGTCGGGTCCCAAGTTCTCGGGCTGGTATGTTGACGCTGTCAACGGTTTGGCCGGAGCCGGGTTTGCGAGAGCAGCCCCCGAGCCTCTGCACAGGGCGAGAGGACGGTCAAGGACAAACTCATCTTTCTTACATACGCCCCTGCGTCGCCTTTCCGCAAGGAGGAGGGGGGGAAAGCGCCATGTTGCCCTCGGAGGGCGCCGAACATGGTGTTTCCGGTGAGCTGCTGGCGGGTAATCCGAGCGGACGCCCGTGCCCCATTTGCTAGGGGTCGGCTAGAGGCCCGGAGGCGCGCTCCAAAAGTACCTGCGGGTGATCTGCCGGACCCGGTCCCCTTTGACGGGGTCCGAGGGCTTGATGCCTCCCTCTGATGGGATTCCGTTACAAGATCGCTCCCGCTGGTCTCAGAATTGTCCTAGGGTACCTCGGGAGCGTAGCCCGAGCCTTGGTTATGTATCGAACGTACCCAGGGTCATCCCTCACTCTGTGTCTGAGGCGACTGTGAACCCTTCGAGGGCCAGCCTACGAACCCCTGATCAGTAATGGGCGCGGAGCCCGAGTGGCCTGATGTAGCATCCCAAAAATTCAAATCCTAAAATTTTCTCAAACTTGCTCTAAATTCAAAATGAATTTCAAATTTCTTTTCAAAATGTTTGTTTGCGAGTTGATATCAACAAATAAAATATAATGGTCTACATTCTCTCCAAAACCCCCCACAAAATTTCATACAAATATTTCCCCAGTGATCACCCTCAAGTTCTTTCCAGAAATACTGCCCAGATATTTCCCACTGATCCCCTATGATTCTTTCTAGAAATACTGCCCAAATATTCCACAGATAATCCTCCAAGCATTTTCCTCCTGAGAAATACCTTCAGAATCATTTTTCAAGTCCCTACAAATATTTTCTTCATAACTTTCCTCATGCTCATACGTATACGTATGCCTCCAGTGTCATACGGTGAGCTCTACAAGCTAATTACACTTATACAAGACAAATACATGCTAATCTCCACTAATCCTCTCATCCTCCCCCTAATCCTCTCATCCCTCCCCCTAATCCCCCCACCATGGCTATAAAAAGAGGGGCAAGGGCCTCCTCTCATCCCACCCCAAGTCATTTCATGGCAACTCTCCCCCCCACACACACCCACTCCATGTTCCACACAAGCACACACTAGCACAAGGATCGTTCGATCGTTCTTCGATCGTTCATCCCCTGTTCTTAGTTTGTTCGTTCGTTCGTCCGATCGTTCGATCGTTCGTCCAATCGTTCATGGTTCATTCGTCCGATCGTTCGATCGTTCGCCCGTTCGTTCGTCCAAATAATCTTTTTCCTACCGTTATGCTGCCGAAATTCCGATCGTTCGTTCGTTCGATCATTCGATCGTTCATCGTTCGTTCATAGTTCCTATTCATCGTTCATCGTTCGTTCATAGTCCCTATTCATCGTTCTTCCAGATAATCTTTGTCCTGCCGTTATGCTGCCGAAATTCCGATCGTTCGTTCGTTCGATCATTCGATCGTTCATCGTTCGTTCATAGTCCCTATTCATCATTCATCGTTCGTTCATAGTCCCTATTCATCGTTCTTCCAGATAATCTTTGTCCTGCCGTTATGCTGCCGAAATTCCGATCGTTCGTTCGTCCGATCATTCGATCGTTCGTCCGTTCGTTCGTCCAAATAATCTTTTTCCTGCCGTTATGCTGCCGAAATTCCGATCGTTCGTTCGTCCGATCATTCGATCGTTCGTCCGTTCGTTCATAGTTCCTATTCATCGTTCATCGTTCGTTCATACGAACTATTCACTATCACTATTCACCATTACTATTCACCATTACTATTCATCGTTACTATTCACATACACTATTCATCATCGTTACTATTCATCGTTACTAATCATCGGTCATCTAGTCATCCCAAATTTCAACTACTCATCCATCATGCTGTCCAGTCCACCTAAGACCAGCCAGACCCATGTTCCAGTCATACGAACTCCAGTGACTGTGATTTTTCTTCCAGTAGGGAACTTCCCATCTAGTCACCCATCCCAGGTTTCTCCAAGTTGAGCACGCTTAACTTTTAGATTCCTTCGAACCAGGCTTCCAAACTCTGATTCCAATAATTCTTGTTTCTAAATTCTTATCGAATTATTCCCTATCCAACCATGTCATCCCTTAAGCATGGTTCATGTTCCAGAAATATCCCAAAATACTCTTGTCCCATATTCTGCCTATAACTCTCCTGTTCATACTAAGTCAGACGATTCATTCGTCACTATTCTCACCTACAGTGAACTTCACTGTGCTACACCACATACACCCAGCTATAAATACACCCAGCTACCCTCTCCCTCTCCACACACACCCAACACCCTCAGCCAAGGCAAACACCCCACCCACTCAGTTACTCTGCTCTGCCGGCTACACGCGTAGTGTCGCTTCGCCTTCAGTCCACCCTCCTGGTAAGCACCTCCGCTCCACCACTAGTAGTATCTCAACACCACATGACACAGATTCTACTCAAGACTCTACCCATCCATATATCACTATTCTGACCACTATACTAAATATTTGTTGGTATACTTGCTGGTTTGTATGTTTGCTTGTTCATGTTGCATAGTTATTGGAGCGTTCGTGTCGTCTCGTGGAGGCCAGATCTGCAAGTCTACGCCAGGCGGTGGAGCCAGAAGCCAGTTCCGCGAGCTCCCCTTCCCCTTCGCCGAATAAGCACGGCAAGCTCACTGAATCCCTTTGATGCATAAATTACCTATGTTTTACAACCACAACCCTCAGCCTGTTATTTTATGCATGATATGATTTTAAGACAAGTTATTATGGCCACCCAGCCGCTTGCACTACAGGAATCCTAATGATTCCCGTCGGCCACAATAATTCCCGTCGGCCAGGGAAAAAACCGACGGGGATAATGTAACTCCCGTCGGCTAGACCGTAGCCGACGGGCATAATGTAACTCCCGTCGGCCAGAGCGTAAGCCGACGGGAGTTAACTTAACTCCCGTCGGCCAGAACATAGGCCGACGGGGATTACTTAACTCCCGTCGGCCATATCACAAGCCGACGGGGATAAGCCTTTTATGAGCACGCGGGCGAACCCGCGCGGGCTCATTCCCTGCCTTTCTTCCTGGCCGCGCCGCCGCTTGTCTCTCTGCCCTAGCCGCCGTCGCCTCTCACCGCCACCGCGCCGCCGCCCCTCCCCGCCGGCGTGCCATCCCGGCCGCGCCCGCCCGTCCACGCCACGCGCAGCGCCGCCGCCGCCCGTCCTCGGTGCCGCGCGCCAATCGGCGTCGCCGCTCGCCCGGCCGCCCGTCCCCGCCGCGCGCGCGTCCGGACGCCCCTCCCCACCACGCGCCCGCCCGTCCGCCGCCACCGTGCCCGCCCTCGCTCGTCTCCGCCGTGCCCCACACCGCCCACATCGCCGCCGGGCCTCCCATCGCGCCCACAAGCGCCGCCGCCGCCTCTCGGAGCGTCGTCGCTGCCTCCTCGAGCGCCGCCGTCACGCCCAAGCGCCGCCTACGCCCCCGACCGCATCTCCGAACCGACTACGACACCCACGTGAGTTAATTATGTGTGTACATGTTAATGCATTGGATTGTGAATGTTAATTATGTGTGTACATGTTTATTTTCGTCGGTTTTTTATGGCCGACGGGAGTTAACTTTCATGTGATTAGTATTAATTTAATAACACATGTGATTAGAGTGTGATTATAGTTAATTTAATATCACATGTGTGGCTTCATGTTAGGTAATTATTTATTGTATTCTTATAGTAGATTTAACTTATACTATTGAATTGTTAAATTTGATGTTATTTATTGATTAGATTTAACTTATAATATTAGGATGTATGAATGTTTCGATATTGATTAATTTGATGTTATTTATGTGTATATATAATTATTTATGTATATATATAGTTTTACTACTTACCTATAGATGTATATATGTATGTATATATGTGTGTGACGTGTAGAAACGTGATTGTCTCACACACACTCTTTACTCGTACACAGCCGCAATAATGGGTGATAGACGTGATTGGATGTATGAAGGTTTCAAGAAGGGTGGGTGTCACACTAGTGAATGGTTTGCCAAGACGCAAATATTTCTGGACCATGCAGCTGCTTTGTCACAAATAGATAATATTAGGTGTCCATGCAATAAATGTAGAAATATGACGAGCCACACCAAGAGGCAGGTCACACTACACCTGTGCTCGCATGGTTTCGTGCCAGGCTATAAGGTCTGGTATCTCCACGGTGAAGATGCTGAACGAGCAGCAGAAGTAGAAGTTGATGATGGTAAAGATGATGTTGATAGGATGGACCAGATGCTTGAGGATCTGCAGCCTGAACTGGCACTAGATCATCATGATTCACCTACACCGGAGGTTCAGAAGTTCTTCGACCTACTCAAAGCGTCAGAAGAGCCTCTTCACGGGCACACTGACGTGACCGTCCTCGAATTCGTGACCCGACTGATGTCAATCAAGTCAAAATTTGCATTTTCAATTAATTGTTACAAGGAGCTTGTGGATTTGATTAGCTAGGTTCTTCCTACGGGTCACAAGATGCCCAAAGACATGTACCAGTCCAAAAAATTGCTTGAAGGTCTTGGTATGGAGTATGAGAAGATTGATGTTTGCCAAGACAACTGTATGCTTTTTTGGAAGGAACATGGCAGAGAACAAAAATGCTTAAAATGTGGGAAGTCAAGGTACGTGGAGCTTGTAAATGAAGATGGGGAGAAGGTGGTGACAAAGGTTGCACATAAACAGCTTCGGTACATGCCTCTCACTCCTAGAGTGAAACGTTTGTTTCTCTCGAGGAAGACCGCTATGCACATGAGGTGGCATAAAGATTGTATGGACAGACAAGATGGGTTAATGGTGCACCCGTCAGATGGTGATGCATGGAAGGCTCTTGACAAATTTGATCCAGATTTTGCCAGCGATGCAAGAAATGTTCGTATCGGCTTGGCAACTGATGGTTTCACGCCGTTCAATATGACCGCTGCGTCGTATTCATGTTGGCCTGTCATTGCCATACCGTACAACCTTCCACCTGCTCTTTGCATGAAATATGAGTTTATGTTCCTATGTCTTGTTATACCTGGGCCTGAGCATCCTGGCGTACGCCTCAATGTGATGCTTCAACCACTGATTGAAGAGTTAAAGAAGCTATGGCAAGGTGTGGAAGCCTATGACTGCTTCAAGAAGCAGAAATTCAATCTTCGTGTTGCATATCTATTCTCGGTTCATGATTTTATGGCGTATGGTATTTTCTCTGGATGGAGCGTGCATGGTAGATTGACGTGTCCTTATTGTGCTAAAGATACAGATTGTTTTCGTCTTAGTGCTGGTGGCAAGATATGTTACTTTGATTGCCATAGATGTTTTCTACCCTTCAATCACCCCTTCAGAAGGCAGAGAAAGGAATTTAGGAAGGGCACCATTGTCACGAAGGGACCGCCCAAGCGACGTAGTGGGATAGAAATTACAGAAGAGCATATGAAACTTGTCCTAGACGAGAGTGGTAAAAGGTATCAAGGTTTTGGTGAGGAGCATAACTGGACTCACATATGTGGCTTGTGGGAGCTTCCTTATGCTAAGTCATTGATTTTGATGCACAACATCGACGTCATGCATCAAGAGAGTAACTTTTGCCAAGCCCTCATAAATACATGCATGGATTTCCCTGATAAAACAAAAGACAATGACAAGGCACGCATGGACTTAGCAGTGATATCTGATCGTCCAACCCAAGTGCTTAGAGAAAACGGAGGCAAACCAAAAGCTGACTATTGTCTGAAATCTAAGCAACGGAGAGAAGTGATGAAGTGGATGAAGGATATTAAATTCCCCGATGGTTATGCCGCTGGTTTTAGAAGATCTGTGAACTTGAAGACAATGAAGATGAATGGACTGAAGAGCCATGACTTCCACATAATTATGGAGAGGCTCATGCCTGTAATGTTTCGTGGGTACATTTCCGAAGCTGTGTGGAAAACGTTAGCTGAAGTTAGCTATTTCTACAGACAGTTGTGTGCTAAAGAAATCAGAAGAGATGTGATGGAACAGCTGGAGAAAGAGGCACCGGTGCTTTTGTGCAAATTGGAAAAAATATTTCCACCGGGTTTCTTCAATCCTATGCAGCATCTCTTTATACATCTTCCATATGAGGTTAAGGTCGGTAGTCCTGTTCAGTATAGGTGGATGTTTCATATAGAAAGAGCATTAAAGAAGCTTAGAGCAATGGTGGGCAATAAGGCAAGAGTTGAAGGATGTATTGCGGAACAATTTAAACTAAAGGAGGTAGCACACTTCACAAGTTGTTACTTTGCAGAAGAACATAATGTATTTGCTCGAAAGAAAAGGTACCATGATGATGAACGAGAGATGCCTCCGTGTAGTGATCTTTCGATTTTTCAGACAAACGGCAAAGCCATTGGTCCACCCAAGGCATATCACCTCAGTATGGAAGAACGGAAGTCTGCTTTACTGTACATGTTCACGAATATGCCTGAGGTGGAGAAATACTTTGTGTAAGACTTATTTTCTTAAATTGTTCATATGTGAATTAGTTTATGTTATCAAATATCTCATGTCATACAATAATATTTGACAGCGAGTTTGATGAACAAAACATGAGGTGTCTCGGTAGGCCAACAGCGAGAGACATAGATAAATTGCGACGCGATGGTATGCATGGGCGACCTAATTTCATTATGTGGCTTCGGGACCGTGTAAGTCTTAATTATGTGGCTCCGACAGCTAATTTCAGTTAACTAATATTACAGAATTTGCTAATACTTTGTGGCATAATTGATAGTTTGGGGAGGAAATGAATTTGAATGATGACTTACGTCAGTTATCTATTGGAAGCGTAACTGCCAAAAGCTACGGACGTTACGACGTCAATGGATATCGCTTTCGTTCAAGCATTTTCGAATCAAGTCATCCTATGGCCGCCACTCAAAATAGTGGAGTCGTTACTAGGGCAACCGACATGGAAGGACACGAAGCCTGCTATTACGGGAAAATAAAAAATATAATCGAGATTACATTTGCTGGAAATAAGCCTTTAGCGCTAGTTTTCTTTGAGTGTAAATGGTATGACCCGAAGTATTATAGGACCGAATTTGGGATGACACAGATCCAACCTGAAAAATTGCTTCAAGGACACGACACGTATATCCTTGCCCATCAAGCAGACCAAGTTTATTTCTCGACATATCCATGCAAAAAGTTGTCTAAATGGAGGGTTGTGTACAATGTAAATCCCCGCGAACGCCTATACACTCCTGGTGAGGACGAATATCAAATTGGTCACCTTGAGCAGGTTGATGAGGTGTTTCAAGAAGAAGAGTTGCCAACTAGTTTTCATATTGATCCTGCACCGGCATTAGATTCACTAGTTGCAGACGTTAACGACTTAACTTTTCCCGAGAAAAGGAGAAGACAACCTGTTAGGAGAAAAGTAACATGGCGACCTCTGCATAGAAGAGAACAAATAGATCCTGATTTTGATGATATTTAACAAGTAAAGTTGTTTTGTTATTTAATTTGTTTATATTTTAAGTATTATGTCATTTTTTATCCTAATTTGTTTATATTTAACAAGTAAAGTTGTTTTCTTATTTTTTATGCAGGATGCCGCCAAAATCAAAGAAGTCAGTAAAGGGGCTGTTCAAGGGCCTGGGCCTTTTTCAGGGCAGTTCTTCGAGCAGCAGCAGACGTCGAGAGCTGTTGAGCGCGGTACATGGAGATGAGGTAACATATCTTGTACAAATAAATTTGTTTACATATTTACAAATAAATCTTGAGTTGTATGTACCAGGATGAGCAGCACACTAAGGAGTAGCACATTGAGGAGGAGCAGCACAATGAGGCTGAGCAGCACAATGAGGAGGTGGAGCACAATGAGGAGGTGGAGCACGTGACATGGGACCACGCCGCACAGCATCACCAGCCATGGGACCAGTGGGACCACCAGAGAGAGCAGCAACAGGCGTGGGACCAGTGGGGCCAACAGGGCGAACCGGCTGACAACCCGATGGATGATGGCTCGGGAGGCTCTTCAGCGACACGCACACGTCGCTCAAGAAAAAGCCACTCAGTAAAGCCTCGTCACGCGATAGAGCGAGAGGCTGATAGGACTTTAATCATGCCACATGGAGATCGGTGAGTGTAATATATTAACTTATCTCATATAACTATTATGTGTATTGTTAATGTTTTTGTGTAATGCAGGAATTGGGAGGACCTGTCCTTTGACGGCAAGGGACACCACACTCAGGTTAACCTTACGTTGGGTTCTCTTTGCCGCCTTCACTACCCTGGTATAGTGAAGGTGTCAAACGGTGATACCGAGGATGAGGTGCTCGTCAGTACCTGGGACGAGTACAAGTTTAAAAAGGAACGAAACCACACCGACAGACAGGGACTTGTGTGTAATGACTTTTGGGTATGAATTCTTTATTATTTTTGTTATGTTTCTTAATATTGTAAATCTATGACTTATACCATTGTATTTGTATTCTTTATGTTGTAGCTTCGATATCGGTTGCCTGACGGAGAGGATTACATGGGGCACGCTGAACGTGTCTTCCAAAACAATGCAAAGAAGCTGGTGAAGGATGCCATATACTATGCGAGAATTCAGGCTACAAACCTGTATTTTCAAAAGCATCCGGAAGAAGCAGGCCCCTTGACTAAAAAGGAAGGGTCGTCAAAGATATATTTGACTGAGGATCAATATCGTGAGGTTAGTATTCAATTTGTTTTACCCTTTATATTTATTGTTGTGATTGATAATATGTAACATTGTGTGTGTGCAGGTGATGGTTCCATGGATGGCGCCCGTGCCTGATGCGTACTATGCTTGGTGTCGATATTGGGCTTCCGAAGGCTTCCAGAAAGCGTCAGCGCATCACAGACAATGTCGAGGAACCAATCCTAACCACAAGTTTGGCGGTGACGACATGATACGAAAAGCTAAAAGAATGGTAAGTTTGATCTATCTATGTCGATCAGCAAATAATACGATTGCTTATGAATGTTTTTTATTTATACAGGAAGCTACGAGTGGCCAAAAGCCTAGTGACATTGAGGTCTACCAGGAGGGCCACAAAGGACCAGACCCGAACAACCCTGACCAGCTCTGCAGCCAGACAGCCACGGATCGCTTGGTGAGTTTTGGCTCAAAAGTTCAAACGTTCAAAGTATATAAATTCTTGCATTTGTAAGGTTGTCAATGATGTATAGGCGGCATATGGGGAGGAGATGGTTCGTCGCCATGGCCCTGACTTCGACTGGCGCCATGAACCGGTGGATCCCTCGGTGGTGTACGCAAGTGGTGGTGGCAAAGCGCATGGACGGTAAGCTCTAACTTATGAAATTATATGGTTGACACTAAATTGATTATACAATAATCACATTTTTTGAATAACTTATAGATACGCACTCTTCGACGGATTCATTGACTCGTCGTCGGTGAGATCTCAGAGGACGGGTTCATCTTCCCGTAGCTCATGCTCTCGTCGACCGAACGAGCAGGAGTTGGAGATTATGAGGATGCGCGAAGAGATGAGACAACAACGCGAATTTATGGAGGCTTGCAATGCACATAACCAAGCGATGTATCAAGTGAGTACACATAATCCGAACTCTAAATTATTATATTTCAATACAACATCTTCGGTAGTAACACATATATGTTTAACAGTTAATGCAGCAACAGGGCATGACATCAAATTTTCCACCGCCACCACAATGGAGCCAATTTGCAAACACACCAGTTCCACCACCACAGTTCACCACCCCTCCGACACATATACCTGCACCTGGAGATAGGGTACGTTTGATAACTCTCCATTAATTTATATACTTGTATACTTTTTTGATATTTGCATTTAACGTGATGATATTTGCTAACTTGCATAGGTTACGCCCGAAGCGGGTGGTAGTGGATCTGATCCCGCAGCAGGGACTGGATTTGTTGACTCGCTCTTCGCGTTCCCTCCTCCTGGTGGTGGTGGCGGCAGTGGTCAAAGCTCTAACCACCCAAGTGGTGGTTATCTCTAAACACATGAACATGTTTCTTAACTCGTGGACTCTTGGTCGTACTTGAACATATGTCGTACTTATATTTCAATACTATGTCGTACTCGTTGACTCGATGTGGTGGTTGAACTTATATTTGAAATGTTGGTGGATGTTATGTTTGTAATGCGTGATTTTATTATGAATGCATGTGTTTGTAATGTGGCTGTTATCTGTTATTTATGTTATGTGTGATATATGTTATGTGTGCAGAAATAGTGTCCTAATTTCGTGCTGTTTTTGTAGCAGTATAGGGTAATTCTCGTCGGCCCAGTTAATTCCCGTCAGCTATGGTCGAACCGACGGGAATTAACTAATAACTCTCATCGGCCCAGTTAATTCCCGTCGGCCTAGGGAACCGACGGGAATTAACTAATAACTCCCGTCGGCCTGGTGAACCGACGGGAATTAACTAATAACTCCCGTCGGCCTGGTGAGCCGACGGGAGTTAGCATTAATTGCCGTCGGCTAGTTAATGGCCGACGGGAATTAATAATTCCCGTCGGTCGCCGACGGGGATAAACGTATCCCCGACAAGGGACGCCTGGCGGCTGAAAACCGACGGGAATAAGCCCTAAACCGACGGGAATTAAGTAATTCCCGTCGGTATATGCTTATTCCCGTCGGTTTCTGGCCGACGGGAATTAAGTGAATTCCTGTAGTGTTGCCGCAATCAATCCCTGATATATTTGTTACAAATGATTTGAGGAAAGGTGTGAGTTTTCAAAAGAAAATACTTTTCAAAATGTGTTTGATGAAGGGTTTTCACCCTTATCACCTTTGAGTAGGGATGATCAAGGACTCCCTGGTTTAGGGGAGGGCCTAAGGTGATGGCTCAGCTGGTTTAGGCATGAGGAGAAGGATTGTCCCCTCTTATAAGGACCGGTTTGTCATCTTTCACTACCTGTACTCATTATAAGTACAACCACTCGAGACTGTGTGGGCAGTCACTCAATCTGAACTCGTACGATCCAACCCCAGGGTTATGAAGGCTGGGGAGCACCGGGAGGATAAGGAGGGGGAATGTTTTGTCCGGTTTGGACATGGCGGTGGCCTGACTCCTTCCGGTATAACCGTTAAGGTTAGGACGTGTGAGGAAAGAAAGAGATTCGGATTCGGGTCTCACTAGCTATGAGATCGCAGAGCCGAACTAGTGGGTAAAGTGTACACCTCTGCGCAGAGTTTAAAAACCTATTCGAATAGTCTGTGTCCACAGGAATGGACGAGTCTGGTGTGGTATGGCAATTAGTGTTTTGTTTTCCAAAAAAGAGGTGCATTTGAGAAAAGTGGTTTTTAAAAGGACCGACGGTTGAGCCGTGAGCTATGGTGGACGGGAAGTCCAGTAGCTGTTTTTGAAAATGAAAACCAGTGGGAAGCTGATGAGATACCTGGATGGTTTAGTCCAGGGGATTTTGTTCTAATATTGAAAAACTTCCTACTCCTTTTGGAGAGGATGCGCTTTGCAAAATACAAAATGTTTTTCAAAACAACCCTGCATAAAATATTGCTGTTTCTGCAAATATCCTGAGCTCTACATATTCCATGCATTATATCTGATTTCCCCATTCCGCGGGTGAAGGTGGGCTGCTGAGTACGTTTGTACTCACCCTTGCTTATTTGTTGTTTTTCAGAAAAAGGAGATCGGGTAAGAGTTACGACTGTTCCCAACCTTGCCTGTGGCTGTTGGACCGCTGATTTGCTTCACTGCGTATATCGGGCTGCTTCAGCCCCACTCTGATGATATGTCCCGAGTTGTGGACCAACTCTTAAAGTTGTTTGCCACCTTTGTAGGTTTGTCTCGTTTGAGCAGATTTGGTATCATTTGATGTATAAATGTGTTTACTAGCCTCCTGGGACTAGTAATTGTATCACATTTGAGTCCCAGAGGATTGGGGATGCTTCAGGTGGTATCAGAGCTGTTAGGTTGGCCGCAGGACGTAACCCTTAGCCTGATCCAAAAGTTTTTGAGTCAAAACTATTTTCTTAAAAAAAATTCTTGCTCTTATCCCTTCATTTCAAAAATGCTTTCCCCCTTTCCTTCTCTCAGAAGTCAGATGGAGGTTTGCTGCCAAACCAGCTTTTGCCAGAATGAAGATGGTTTCCCCAAGTTGTTGAAAGCATACACAGTCCGCCTCGGAATCAGGAGCCAGCCAGAATATGATGGTCGTGAATTCATCGAGCATGGCACAGAGAAGTGTGTCATGACTGTATACATTGGATCTAGTCCGCACCATGTGGAATGGAGTGTCACTGCTGCTGGGCACAGATTCAAAGACACCTGCCAAGTCGTCGCCCGCAAGGCATTGAGGACCCTGTGTCAACTGTATGAAGAAGAAGTGGCCGACACCCCGCTCAGATTCTTTCCGCCCTTTCAGAGAAACCGTCCCGTTTGGATGGCCAGGATGCGTGCATTGGAAGGTCAGCAGTTGCTTGAGGACGACCTCACAGTCGTGTACCTCACCGCATACCTGCTCACCCTGGATGCACAGTATGATTTCTTGACTCGGCACCACCGTTAGATGATTGCCCGAGCAGAAGATGCAGAGAAGCGCAACCGTAAGCTCCATGTGGATCTCACCACAGCTCAAGCCCGTGCAATTGCATTGGAAAGTCATGAAGTCATTGCTGTTGAAGCCCTGAAGCAAGCCAAGGATGAGCACGTTCAGAAGTTGATGGATGCCTACTTGGTCACCCATAACCAATGTAGAGCCATGCGGATCCAGGAGCCCGCTTCATCCAACCCAGTTCAACCCAGGAGAGCTGAAGATCCCCGGATTCTTGAAGGTCACCCGGTCTCTACCAGAGGAGAAAAGAAGGCTTGGGAACTCCCGGAAGGAGCCATAGTCTTGGAAGGAATTCCAGTCTTCCCTCAGGTTATGGATAAGCAAGAGCACCCCGAGTCCTCCCAAGATCCCCCTCCGGAGTTGTTTGAGCCCCTCACCATGAAGAAGATTCCAGCACCATCCCTTGAAGTCAAGGAAGAAGCTGCAAGCACCCCGCCAGCACCACCGCCCTCTGAGGAGCTACAAGGGTCAGTCCCGTTCGAAGAAGAGTTCAACCCCGTGTTGCCATCTCAGTCGCCACCAGAAGAAGTCATCAACATCAGCTCCCTCTTGACCCATCCAGGAGATGTCTCAGATTGAAGTTGTGTGCAAGCCTTGCTAGAAGAGAAGCTGTCTGGTCTGAAGTTAGTTATGCCCAGTCCTCTGCATGCATTGGGTAGTGAAGTTTTTCTTCACTTTGGCTAGAGCCCTGCATGTATGAGAGGTAACCGTGTAGCCCCGTGTTTTGAAAAACTCTAATTGTGTGGCCCCCTAGGGCATTTCAAAATGAATTTCGCTTGATGTTTTCTTCCCTTTTGAGTGCATATGTGATGCTTTTAACGTTAGTGCTCATAAGTTAAATTTAGCATAGTTCTCAATTCAGGAGCCAAGCAATAGTAGTTATGCTTAGCCCCCGAATCTGAGTAGTCCGTGCTTTGAAAAAAAGACTATATTCTTTCCCCATTCAAAATATTTGATTTGTTTGTGCTTATCATTGCTGAGCTTGTGTGTTTTCTTTCTTTTTAAGAAAGGTTTTCTCTAAAACACAGATCACAAATTAGAGCTAATCCTCACCTTATGCTTCCATTCTCATCTTAACCCTTCTCAAGAGAAAAGTGCCTTACCCAAGAAGATACTGGGAAGCTTACCCTTGAAGCCTGGAACAAGCTACAGAAGAAACCAGTCTAGCCGCTCAGTCAAAAGGACCGACCGTGGGAATCAAAGCACTACCCCTGAGTCAAAGTAAACAGGAAAAGAGGACAGAAGGAGTTATTACCATACAGAGATGCAAAGATTCTTGGAACCAGAGACCACAAACATCAGGGTCATTGACCCCACCACTCACCCGTGCCCCCCCCGCACTCATGCCTCGCCTCCATGCGCACTACCACCGCCACCCACCGCCACCCACCGCCCCCCTTTGCAGCGCACTACCGCCGCCCACGCCACCTTTGTAGTGCACCCACCTCCACCCTCATCGTCGGCAACACCAGGCCCCCCTCCCCTTATCGCACCCGCTGCCGCGTAGCACCTACTCCATCACCACTACTCCGCAACCGGACACCCCCGCTCGCCTATAAACCCCCCCAGCTCCCTCAACTCCCATCCCAAGCAAAGCACACACACCAGATAAAATACCCTCTGCCAAATCGCAAGCAACTCCATTTTCCACTCCCTCGCCCCTAAGATCACAATGCTTGGTGATTCTTGGGTTGAAGACTGTTGCACATGGTTCATAGTCTTTGGTTTCCTCCAGTGTATGATAATAATACTCTTTGATAGAATCCTCGAGTGGGAAGAGCAAAGAGAAAGAAAGAGGCAGTGAAAAGTGAAAAGTGAGAAGAGAAAAGAAGATAGTGAAGAGAAGATAAGAAGAAGGTTCTCCCAGAATCAACCCTGTGCCAGTCATCTCTCCGCAGCAAGTAGCAATAGCAGAAGAAGGCCCCATAACACCCTTGTTATGAGGTACTTCAAGGAGTTCAAATCCCTAAGATTCAAAAGTCCTACCCTCATTCTTTTTAAGTGGGGTAGTGATCCAGTAAAGTTCCTGCTTTGGAGAAAAAGAAGAAGGCCTGTAGCAAGCTTGTGGAAGACCAGATCTTCCAAGCGTATAAGTTTCTGGATGAGAAGTGGTCACCCAAGTTTTGTTGTTAAAGCACCAGAAGACCAATCAAGGAAGGAATCCATGTGGAAGTTCGCAAGAGAAAGGTTTGCGTGTTGGCATCGATGCTTCCTCAATAAGCTAGCTGCCAAGCGAAACCTAGAAGCCTGAAGATGATCCTTGAGTAGCCAGAATTAGCATTTGCAATCAGCAACCGAATGCTCCTAGAAGGCCAGATTTTGTTGAAGCTCCATCTCCTCGAAGAGTCTGCAAAGTGAAGATTTGTAGCTGAAGTAAAGCTATACCCATAACCCTTCTAAGCCAAATCTCGAGGACGAGATTCATTTTAAGTGGGGTAGATTTGTAGCATCCCAAAAATTCAAATCCTGAAATTTTCTCAAACTTGCTCTAAATCCAAAATGAATTTCAAATTTCTTTTCAAAATGTTTGTTTGCGAGTTGATATCAACAAATAAAATATAGTGGTCTACATTCTCTCCAAAACCCCCCTCAAAATTTCATACAAATATTTCCCCAGTGATCACCCTCAAGTTCTTTCCAGAAATACTGCCCAGATATTTCCCACTGATCCCCTATGATTCTTTCTAGAAATACTGCCCAAATATTCCACAGATAATCCTCCAAGCATTTTCCTCCTGAGAAATACCTTCAGAATCATTTTTCAAGTCCCTACAAATATTTTCTTCATAACTTTCCTCATGCTCATACGTATACGTATGCCTCCAGTGTCATACGGTGAGCTCTACAAGCTAATTACACTTATACAAGACAAATACATGCTAATCTCCACTAATCCTCTCATCCCTCCCCCTAATCCCCCCACCATGGCTATAAATAGAGGGGCAAGGGCCTCCTCTCATCCCACTCCAAGCCATTTCATGGCAACTCTCCCCCCCACACACACCCACTCCATGTTCCACACAAGCACACACTAGCACAAGGATCGTTCGATCGTTCTTCGATCGTTCATCCCCTGTTCTTAGTTTGTTCGTTCGTTCGTCCGATCGTTCGATCGTTCGTCCGATCGTTCATGGTTCGTTCGTCCGTTCGTCCGATCGTTCGATCGTTCGTCCGTTCGTTCGTCCAAATAATCTTTTCCTACTGTTATGCTGCCGAAATTCCGATCGTTCGTTCGTTCGTTCGTTCGATCGTTCATCGTTCGTTCATAGTTCCTATTCATCGTTCATCGTTCGTTCATAGTCCCTATTCATCGTTCTTCCAGATAATCTTTGTCCTGCCGTTATGCTGCCGAAATTCCGATCGTTCGTTCGTTCGATCATTCGATCGTTCATCGTTCGTTCATAGTCCCTATTCATCGTTCTTCCAGATAATCTTTGTCCTGCCGTTATGCTGCCGAAATTCCGATCATTCGTTCGTCCGATTATTCGATCGTTCGTCCGTTCGTTCGTCCAAATAATCTTTTTCCTGCCGTTATGTTGCCGAAATTCCGATCGTTCGTTCGTCCGATCATTCGATCGTTCGTCCGTTCGTTCATAGTTCCTATTCATCGTTCATCGTTCGTTCATACGAACTATTCACTATCACTATTCACCATTACTATTCATCGTTACTATTCACATACACTATTCATCATCGTTACTATTCATCATCGTTACTATTCATCGATGATATCTATAATTACTTTTCCATCGCCACTATTCATCGTTACTAATCATCGTTACTATTCATCGGTCATCTAGTCATCCCAAATTTCAACTACTCATCCATCATGCTGTCCAGTCCACCTAAGACCAGCCAGACCCATGTTCCAGTCATACGAACTCCAGTGACTGTGATTTTTCTTCTAGTAGGGAACTTCCCATCTGGTCACCCATCCCAGGTTTCTCCAATTTGAGCACGCTTAACTTTGAGATTCCTTCGAACCAGGCTTCCAAACTCCGATTCCAATAATTCTTGTTTCTAAATTCTTATCGAATTATTCCCTATCCAACCATGTCATCCCTTAAGCATGGTTCATGTTCCAGAAAAATCCCAAAATACTCTTGTCCCATATTCTGCCTATAACTCTCCTGTTCATACTAAGTCAGACGATTCATTCGTCACTATTCTCACCTACAGTGAACTTCACTGTGCTACACCACATACACCCAGCTATAAATACACCCAGCTACCCTCTCCCTCTCCACACACACCCAACACCCTCAGCCAAGGCAAACACCCCACCCACTCAGTTACTCTGCTCTGCCGGCTACACGCGTAGTGTCGCTTCGCCTTCAGTCCACCCTGCTGGTAAGCACCTCCGCTCCACCACTAGTAGTATCTCAACACCACATGACACAGATTCTACTCAAGACTCTACCCATCCATATATCACTATTCTGACCACTATACTAAATATTTGTTGGTATACTTGCTGGTTTGTATGTTTGCTTGTTCATGTTGCATAGTTATCGGAGCGTTCATGTCGCCTCGTGGAGGCCAGATCTACAAGTCTACGCCAGGCGGTGGAGCCAGAAGCCAGTTCTGCGAGCTCCCCTTCCCCTTCGCCGAATAAGCACGGCAAGCTCACTGCATCCCTTTAATGCATAAATTACCTATGTTTTACAACCACAACCCTCAGCCTGTTATTTTATGCATGATATGATTTTAAGACAAGTTATTATGGCCACCCAGCCGCTTACCGCAATCAATCCCTGATATATTTGTTACAAATGATTTGAGGAAAGGTGTGAGTTTTCAAAAGAAAATGCTTTTCAAAATGTGTTTGATGAAGGGTTTTCACCCTTATCACCTTTGAGTAGGGATGATCAAGGACTCCCTGGTTTAGGGGAGGGCCTAAGGTGATGGCTCAGCTGGTTTAGGCATGAGCAGAAGGATTGTCCCCTCTTATAAGGACCGGTTTGTCATCTTTCACTACCTGTACTCATTATAAGTACAACCACTCGAGACTGTGTGGGCAGTCACTCAATCTGAACTCATACGGTCCAACCCCAGGGTTATGAAGGCTGGGGAGCACCAGGAGGATAAGGAGGGGGAATGTTTTGTCTAGTTTGGACATAGCGGTGGCCTGACTCCTTCTGGTATAACCGTTAAGGTTAGGACGTGTGAGGAAAGAAAGAGATTCGGATTCGGGTCTCACTAGCTATGAGATCGCAGAGCCGAACTAGTGGGTAAAGTGTACACCTCTGCGCAGAGTTTGAAAACCTATTCGAATAGTCTGTGTCCACAGGAATGGACGAGTCTGGTGTGGTATGGCAATTAGTGTTTTGTTTTCCAAAAAAAAAGAGGTGCGTTTGAGAAAAGTGGTTTTTAAAAGGACCGGCGGTTGAGCCGTGAGCTATGGTGGACGGGAAGTCCAGTAGCTGTTTTTGAAAATGAAAACCAGTGGGAAGCTGCTGAGATACCTGGATGGTTTAGTCCAGGGGATTTTGTTCTAATATTGAAAAACTTCCTGCTCCTTTTGGAGAGGATGCGCTTTGCAAAATACAAAATGTTTTTCAAAACAACCCTGCATAAAATATTGTTGTTTCTGCAAATATCCTGAGCTCTACATATTCCATGCATTATATCTGATTTCCCCATTCCGCGGGTGAAGGTGGGCTGCTGAGTACGTTTGTACTCACCCTTGCTTATTTGTTGTTTTTCAGAAAAAGGAGATCGGGTAAGAGTTACGACTGTTCCCAACCTTGCCTGTGGCTGTTGGACCGTTGATTTGCTTCACTGCGTATATCGGGCTGCTTCAGCCCCACTCTGATGATATGTCCCGAGTTGTGGACCAACTCTTAAAGTTGTTTGCCACCTTTGTAGGTTTGTCTCGTTTGAGCAGATTTGGTATCATCTGATGTAAAAATGTGTTTACTAGCCTCCTGGGACTAGTAATTGTATCACATTTGAGTCCCAGAGGATCGGGGACGCTTCACCTAAGGCGGCCGTTGAACCCTTCGAGGGGCCAGCCATCGAACCTCTGACTAGTAGTGGGCGCAGAACCCAATCGATCTGAGGCGGCCGTTGAACCCCTCCGAGGGGCCGGCCTTCGAACCTCTGATCAGTAGGGAGGCTCGGAGCATGTTTCCTTCACGGAGAAGGGTCCTTTTCGAGGTATCCCCCTTTCCCGGTCCCTGTTGTAAGAGAGAGAAAGAGGGAAAGGATACGAAGTCGAATGACGTGGCGTACCTCTTTCGACGTGGTCATTATGGTGAGGGCGAAGCGTCGTTTGCTTCTCCCGCCTGAGGCGCCGCATGTCCCGCCGCGGAGTTAATGCGACAGGGCGAGTGGTTCGCGAGGCGGTTGTTGCGCGGGCCGTTCGAGGAATGGTCGTTTCGCCTTTGAGTCTTGGAAACCCGCGGCGGGTTCGAGCGGCGCGTTGAACGGGTCTCGTTTTGGTCCTTATATACCTGGGGGAGGGCCTGGTGACAGTTCTTTGCTCTGCCTCTTGCCTTCTTCTTAGGTTTTTGCAACTTGAGAGATTTTAGCCAGAGAAAAGGAAACCGCTCGCCCAGCCCTTTCCGCCGTCGCCCCTTCTGCTCGGTGATGGCTGACCGGGTGACCATCGTTTCGCTACGCGACCCATGGCCTTCCTCAACAGTCATGGCGGGTGACTTGGAGGACCCCGTTGCTGAAGGTTTGCTTCGCCCTCTCTCTGATGAGAGGCAGCCGGAGTGGATTCCTCCCTCGAACGGAGCCGCCCCGTCCCCGCCGCCGGGGTACGTCGTAAGCTTCGTCTCCTTCCATGAGCGGGGATTCGGCGTGCCGGCAAGCCACTTCATGCGGGCGATCCTGCATCACTACGGGGTGGAGTTCACAACCTTAGCCCCAACTCCATCTTGCAAGCCACCATCTTTGTAGCGGTGTGCGAAGGATACTTGGGGATCGATCCCCACTGGGACTTATGGACCCATCTCTTCTCCGCGGAGCTTTTCGCTTCGCCGACGGGAGAGAGGAGGGTCCGTGCGGCAGTGCGGGCCGGCGGCTGTATCCTCCAGCTGAGGCAGTCGCGGGCGCCACAGTATATTCCCGCTGTCCTTGCATCTTTGAATAAAGGGTGGCAGCGCCGGTGGTTCTATCTCCGGAATGACGACGGGAGGCTTCCGTCGTTTTCTCAGCGAGTGGTTACCGTCGCCGCTGATGCTTGGCGCTATGGGACCCCGCACGACAGGCAGAAAAATCTCGAGCCCCTTCTCAAGGTCCTAGAGGTGTTGCGGAAAGGAGGGCTTACCGCCGCGGGGGTGATAGCCGCCATTCATCGCCGAAGGGTGCTTCCTTTGGCGGAGCAGCGATTGCCGCTTTGGGAGATGACGCCAGAGGCTGATGTGGAGGGCTCGCGGATGTCCTCGGACCCCCTTCCCATCGATGTTCTCTTCGGGCGGGTGGCCGCCGCGTTGGGAAAGCCAGACGCCAGCGCCTTCTCCCAGCCCTTGATGTGCCCCGACTGCGAGTGCGTGTCTCTGGTGAGTGTCCGCTCCTTCTTTCTTTTTTGCGCCGGATTGCCCTTCTTCTTGGTCCTTACGGTCGAGACTTTTCATCGGCCTCCAGGAGGTAGGGTGGCACAAGCCTTCCCAGCCACGAGTCCTGGAGGACGCGGTGGACCGGGCAGCGTGGCGGGTCGCCGCGGAGGAGAAGAAGAAGAAAATGGACGCGAAGAAGGCTCGGGCCTGCGAGCGGACGCGGGCTCGGCACGCCTTGGAAAAGCTCCGTCGCCGGCAGGAGAGGGATGGACTCCTGAGGGAGCCGTCGCCGGAGACGCCTGATGACGACGACGATGAAGACGATGACAAGGATGACGACATGGCTGCCCGCCTTGGCTTCAGCTCGGGTTTGAGGCTAGGCCAGGAGTCGTCAAGCCAGCCTCCGAGCGGGCCGGCGCCGTCAGTTCCCGAGGTCGGGACGCCAAGGTCTCGGCCCGAAGAGCGGGGGCAGACCGAGGGGGTGCTCGACCCCTCGGCTAGGGGAGTTGAGGTGCCGCCGGGGAGTCAGGCCGAGGTGCCTGTTCCCCGAGGGCCGTTGCCCATGCCTGCAGCGCAGGAGAGCGACCCTCAGATCGCCGTAGCAGCGCCTGGGCAGTCCGTCCCCCAGGCGTCCAAGGCGCCCAAGGCGAGGACGGTACCGAAGCTGGCGGCGAGGCGGACCTCGGCGGTATCTTCGGGGGTCGGGATCCGGGAGACCTCTCCTCAGGCGCGGTTGATCATGGCCCGCAGCGGGTAAGTACCTCAGAACGTCTTCGTCTTGACTCCTCGTTTGCACATCCCGACCGTGACTTTCCTCTCCTCCTCAGCAAGCGAAGCCATGGCCTGACCGATCTGGCTCCCCGGAAAGCCCTTAAGACGGCGTCGGCTTCCGCAGCCGGCGCCGCTCCGGGGCCCGCTGTCCAGCTGTCCTTCTCGCAAGGCGCCCTACAGTGGGAGGCTCAGGCAGCACCAGTCGCCGTGGAGCGAGTTCCCGAGGTCGGCTCTTCTGTCGAGGTGGCCGTCGCGCTGGGGGAGGCGGCTAGCGCGGACGTGACCTCGGGTTCGCCAGACGTGCCGCCGGCGCTGGCGCCAACTGCTGCCGAAGCCGCTGTCGTCCCGGTCGGGGAGCGACCTGTCACCGCCGATGCTGAGATGGTTGAGATATCGGCGCTTGGTGCCTCGGAGGAGGGGGGCGTGGAACCGCGGCTCGTCCCACCGAGTGGCGGCCTTGTCCCTGTGCAGCGGGGCTTCGAGGGGCGGCGTCCGTTGCTCCGGTTCCGGACCCGTGAGGCCTCGGATCCCTTCTTCGTCCTTGACGATGAGCGGGAGGAGCAGTCTTGGGACGAGCTCCGCGAGTGTGCCGAAGCGACGGTGGGGTCGCTCCGGTCATCCTTGGAGGTCTTCTGCAGGGACGTCCCCAAGATCCTCCAGGTAATGATTTCAAGCATACCTTTTTTGTGATCCAGGCGTCCTTTGTAACGCCCCGCTTCCTTCCCTCAGGATCTGACGGATCTGAGCGCCGCCAAGTCGTCGTTTATCCGTCGCGAGGTCGACGTCTGGGGCTCGCTGCGATCCCTGAGGACCTCGCTCGCCGGGGCTACCGCGCGCCTCTCCCAGCGGGGCGCCGAAGTAGCAGTCCTTTGGTTGCTCTATGCCGATCTGGGAACAGAGGCAACAGCGGCGCGTGTAGAGGTACAACGTCGGTAGTCGGAGTTTGATCGGGTCGTCGATGAGCGAGATCAATCTTGGGGCCGGGCTGCCGAGGCCGAAAGCCCAAGCCGCAGCCTCGGAGCAGCGTGCCCAAGCTGGAGGTATGTCCTGGCTGTTTTCGGCTTTCGCTTCAGCTTGTTTTCCCCACTTGTGTTTGAGGCCTTGTGCTCTGGCTGTTCGCAGAGCTCGAGTCTGCCCTTGCCCAAGCAGCTGAGCAGAGGGAGGCCGACCACGCGGCCATGTCCGAGGCCATCTCGGACTTCTGCCGGGTCTTTGGCTTCGGCGACGTCCCCTCAGGGAGCTCCCCTCAGAGTCGCCTGCAGGCCTTGGGTGACCATGTGCGCGGCAGACTCCGCGAGGTGCTGCACCACGGCGTCAGGCGGGCCTTCGCTGTGCTTGCTTCCCACTACGTCGTTGATCTGGAGCGGGTCAGCGAGGGGTATTGCCTCCCTGATGAAGATGAAGCCGCCCTAGCTGAAGTCCAGAGGCTCGACGCAGCCGTCACGGGCCCGAGCGCAGTGCTAGCGACCACCTTCGAGGCAGAGATCCTCCTGCCTGCGTCGTCGCCCGAAGCTGGGGTGAGTTTTGCCGAAGGTGTGGACGAGGCCGAAGGTGCGGCTCCTTCCCCAGGCGACGCCTAACTCTGCCGGAGCAGTTCCTTTTGAATGTGCTTGTGTCTTTTGCGGCCGATGAGGCCTGAACACTTTTATTATCGTAGTATAAAGTCGTGGCTCTTTCTCTTCCATTTTGCGTGTCTGGCCCCGTTCGCCAGTAGCAGGGTGGCTTGCCCAAGTAGGGGTCATTTTTCGTGGTAGGTGACGAGTGAGGTATCCATAACCCAGGGGTGTAGGAGTCTCTCGGCTCGGTCGGCCTTGCCACTTACATGCACCCATGTTCGCTTCTTGGGGTCCCGCTACCGACATAGCTGGGGGAGCGCGGAAGCCTTTTTGGTTGAAAATTTTGACGCAGAGGGGGTTCCCCCCTTTTAGCCCCCGAGGGAGGGTCGGGCTTTGCTGAGGCAAGGCTGACCCTTCCTTATCGACCAGACTTTGTGTGTGAACGGGGACGTTGGTGAGGAACGTCATCGCCTATTCGGACCTGATGCTGTTTAGGGGTCGGACCTCGATCCACTTGGAGAATTTGTCGATGGCGACCAACAGGTGCGTGTAGCCCCCGGGTGCCTTCTGCAAGGGGCCAACGAGGTCCAGACCCCACACGACAAACGGCCAGGTGATGGGTATGGTCTGCAGAGCCTGAGCGGGCAGGTGGGTCTGCCTCGCGTAGAACTGACACCCTTCGTAGGTGCGGACAATTCTAGTAGCGTCGGCCACCGCCGTCGGCTAGTAGAATCCTTGTCGGAAGGCGTTTCCAATGAGGGTTCGAGGTGCTGCGTGATGGCCGCAAGCCCTCGAGTGTATCTTTTGTAAGAGCTCCTGGCCTTCGGCGATGGAAATGCATCGCTGGAGGATGCCTGAGGGGCTGCGGTGGTAGAGCTCCTTCCCATCTCCCAACGAGACGAAAGACTTGGCGCGCCGCGCCAACCGCCGAGCTTCGGCTTGGTCGAGGGGCAGCTCTCCTCGGTGGAGATATTGGAGGTACGGGTCTACCAGCTTTGATTAGGCATGACCTCGCTCTGTTCCCCCTCGACACACAGTGCCTCACCCTCGGGGGCCGAGGGTACCTCGGACCGTGCCGAGGGTACCTCGGACTGAGCCGAGGGTGCCTCGGGCGGAGCCGAAGATGCCTCGGGCTCGGGTGTGTCCTCGTTCTTGACGGAGGGTTGATGCAGGTCTCGGGAGAATACGTTCGGGGGAACTGTTGTTCGTCCCGAGGCTATTTTAGCCAGCTCGTTCGCAGTCTCGTTGTAGCGTCGGGCGATGTGGTTGAGCTCGAGCCCGTAGAACTTGTCTTCCAAGCACCGAACCTCATCGCAGTAGGCTTCCATCTTCGGGTCGTGGCAGTGGGAGTTCTTCATGACTTGGTTGATGACGAGCTACGAGTCACCGCGAGCGTCGAGGCGTTGGACCCCTAGCTCGATGGCGATTCGCAACCCGTTTACCAGAGCCTCGTACTCAGCCACGTTGTTGGACGCCGGGAAGTGGAGGCGTAGCACGTAGCGTAGTTACTTCCCGAGGGGCGATACGAAGAGGAGGCCTGCGCCGGCCCCCATCTTCATCAACGACCCATCAAAAAACATGGTCCAGAGCTCCGGTTGGATCGGAGCCGTCGGGAGCTGGGTGTCGGCCCATTCAGCCACGAAGTCCGCCAAGACCTGGGACTTGATGGCCTTCCGAGGGGCGAACGAGATCGTCTCGCCCATGATCTCCACCGCCCACTTTGCAATTCTACCTGAGGCCTCTTGGGACTGGATGATCTCTCCCAGGGGGAAGGATGACACCACAGTCACCGGATGAGACTCGAAGTAGTGTCGCAACTTCTGCCGTGTCAGGATCACCGTGTACAGCAGCTTCTGGATTTGTGGGTAGCGGATCTTGGTCTCGGACAGTACCTCACTGATGAAGTAGACTGGCCTCTGGACGGGCAATGCATGCCCTTCTTCTCGTCTCCCAACCATGATCGCGGCGCTAACCACCTGGGTGGTTGCGGCGACGTAGATCAAGAGGGCTTCTCCGGCAGCGGGGGGCACCAAGATGGGCGCGTTCATGAGGAGCGCCTTCAGGTTCCCGAGGGCTTCCTCGTCCTTGGGGGTCCAAGCGAAGCACTCGGCCTTCCTTAAGAGGCGGTACAGAGGCAGACCTCTTTCGCCGAGGCACGAGATGAAGCGGCTCAGAGCCACGAGACATCCCATGACCCTCTATATGCCTTTCAAGTCCTTGATTGGCCCCATGCTGGTGATGGCTGCAATCTTCTCTGGGATGGCTTCGATGCCCCGCTCGGAGACGATGAACCCCAAGAGCATGCCTCGGGGGACCCCGAAGACACACTTTTCGGGATTAAGCTTCATGCCTTTCGCCTTAAGACATCAGAATGTCGCTTCAAGGTCGGAAAGGAGGTCGGAGGCCTTCCTCGTCTTGACTACGATGTCATCGACGTAGGCCTCGACCGTTCGGCCGATGTGTTCGCCAAACACATGGTTCATGCATCGCTGGTACGTTGCCCCCGCATTCCTCAAACCAAACGGCATTGTAATATAGCAGTACATGCCGAAGGGTGTGATGAATGAAGTCGCGAGCTGGTCGGACTCTTTCATCCTGATCTGGTGATACCCTGAGTAGGCATCAAGGAAAGACAGGGTTTCGCACCCAGCAGTGGAATCCACGATCTGATCGATGCGAGGCAGAGGGTAGGGAACCTTCGGACATGCTTTGTTTAGACCAGTGTAGTCTACACACATCCGCCATTTCCCCCCTTTCTTTCTCACAAGCACAGGGTTGGCAAGCCATTCGGGATGGAATACCTCTTTGATGAACCCTGCCGCCAGTAGCTTGTGGATCTCCTCGCCTATGGCTCTGTGCTTTTCTTCGTCGAATCGGCGCAGAGGTTGCTTCACGGGTCGGGCCCCAGCTCGGATATCCAGAGAGTGCTCGGCGACTTCCCTCGGTATGCCGGGCATGTCCGAGGGACTCCACGCGAAAACGTCGGCGTTTGCGCGGAGAAAGTCGACGAGCACTGCTTTCTATTTGGGGTCGAGCTCGGAACTGATCCGAATCTGCTTGGAGGCGTCGTTGCAGGGGTCGAGAGGGACGGACTTGACCGTCTCCGCTGGTTCGAAGTTGCCGGCGTGGCGCTTCACGTCGGGCGCCTCCCTAGAGAGGCTCTCCAGGTCAGCGATGAGGGCCTCGGATTCGGCGAGGGCCTCGGCGTACTCCACGCACTCCACATCGCATTCGTACGCGTGTCGGTACGTGGGCCCGATGGTGAAGACCCCGTTGGGGCCCGTCATCTTGAGCTTGAGGTAGGTGTAGTTGGGGGCAGCCATGAACTTGGCGTAGCTTGGCCTCCCCAGCACTGTGTGGTAGGTTCCTGGAAACCCGACCACTTCAAACGTGAGGGTCTCCTTTCGAAAGTTGGAGGGCGTCCCGAAGCAGACGGGTAGGTCGAGTTGTCCGAGGGGTTGAACGCGCTTCCCGGGGACGATCCCGTGGAAAGGCGCAGCGCCCGTCTGGACTGAGGACAGATCAATCCGCAGGAGCCCGAGGGTCTCGGCGTAGACGATGTTGAGGCCGCTGCCTCCGTCCATGAGGACCTTGGTGAGCCTGACGTTGCCGATGATGGGGTCGACAACGAGTGGGTATCTCCCCGGGCTCGGCATGTAGTCTGGATGGTCGGCCCGGTCGAAGGTGATGGGCTTGTCGGACTAGTCTAGGTAGACTGGCGCCACCACCTTTACCGAGCAGACCTCCTGACGCTCTTTCTTGCGGTGCCGAGCCGAGGCGTTCGCCACTTGCCCGCCGTAGATCATGAAGCAGTCGCGGACCTCGGGGAACCCTCCTGCCTTGTGATCTTCCTCCTTTGCGTCGTCGAGGGCCTTGCCACCCTCCGCGGGTGGCTCGGCCTTGTGGAAGTGTCGTCGAAGCATGGCACACTCCTCGAGGGTGTGCTTGACGGGCCCCTGATGATAGGGGCACAGCTCCTTGAGCATCTTGTCTAAGAGGTTGGCACCTCCGGGAGGTTTTCGAGGGTTCTTGTACTCGGCGGCGGCGACAAGGTCCACGTCGGCGGTGTTGCGTTTCGCTTGAGACTTCTTCTTGCCTTTCTTCTTGGCGCCGCGCTGAGTTGACGCCTCGGGAGCATCTTCCGGTGGGCGGCCCTTGGGCTGCTTGTCCTTCCGGAAAATGGCCTCAACCGCCTCCTGGCCAGAGGCAAACTTGGTGGCGATGTCCATCAGCTCGCTCCCCCTGGTGGGGGTCTTGCGACCCAGCTTGCTCACCAGGTCGCGGCAGGTGGTGCCGACGAGGAACGTGCCGATGACATCTGAATCGGTGACGTTGGGCAGCTCTGTGCGCTGCTTCGAGAATCGCCGGATGTAGTCCCGGAGAGACTCTCACGGCTGCTGGCGGCAGCTTTGGAGATCCCAGGAGTTTCCAGGGCACACGTACGTGCCCTGGAAATTGCCGGCGAAGGCTTGGACCAGGTCGTCCCAGTTGGAGATCTGCCCCGGGGGCAGGTGCTCCAGCCAGGCTCGAGCGGTGTCGGAGAGGAACAGGGGGAGGTTGCGGATGATGAGGTTATCATCGTCCGTTCCACCCAGTTGGCAGGCCAGCCGATAGTCCACGAGCCACAGTTCCGGTCTCGTCTCCCCCGAGTACTTTGTGATAGTAGTCGGGGTTCGGAACCGGGTCGGGAATGGTGCCCGTCGTATGGCGCGGCTGAAAGCCTGCGAACCGGGTGGTTCAGGCGAAGGACTCCGATCCTCCCCGCTGTCGTAGCGTCCCCCACGCCTGGGGTGGTAGCCTCGGCGCGCCCTGTCGTCGAGGTGGGCCCGACGGCTGTGATGATGGCGCTCGTTGCCGAGGCGACCCGGGGCCGCAGGCGCTGTGTTGCGCGTGCGCCCGGAGTGGACCGAGGCTTCCCGCATGAATCGGGGAGTCACGGCATGATGTTCCGAGGGGAACCCCTGCCTTCGGGAGGCAGAGCTTTCGGCCCGTCGGACCGTGGTGTCCTCCAGGAGATTCTTGAGCTCTCCCTGGATACGTCTCCCCTCGGTGGTTGATGGCTCCGGCATCGCGCGGAGGAGTATTGCCGCTGCAGCCAGGTTCTGGCCGACTCCGCTGGAATCCGACGGCGGCCTCACCCTGACATCGTCGGCGATGCGGTGCCGGATGTCCTGGGGGAGATGACGCGCTTCTCCGGCCAGGGGTTGGACCGCCCATTCCTGCCCGATGTCCCGGCGGATCGGCACAAGTGTTCCTGCTCCCTCGTCGAGCCTGGCCTGCCTCTCGCGGATTTGCTCGAGCTGTGGGTCAGGACCCCCCACCGGGACGGGGACCACAGCTAGCTCCCGAAGGATGTCAACGCGAGGCACAGGCCTAGGGGGATCACCGTTTTTTCGGCATACCAAGATGGTTGCCTTCGCCGGGACCCCCTAGATCGACGTGGAAACATTCACGACTTGGGTCGCGGTCCTCGTTGTCGAGGCCGCGGCTGCCGTCGGAACAGTCGGAAAGGCAGTAGTCACATGCGATCATGAAGTCCCACACGGCACTAGGGTTACCAAGTCCGGAGAAATCCCAACAGAGGTCGGGCTCGCCATCTTCCTCGGACCCCGAGGGCTCATAGGTCGAGTCGGTCGTCAGTCGGTCCCAGGGTGACCGCACACGATACCCTAGAGGGTTTGGACTCGTCTCTATGAGAGTGCTCACCGAAGCGGGGTCGCTTGGTGGGTCGAGGCCGAATCCAAAAGATGCGAGATGGGAATCGGTCGGTACCTTTCGGTCGACGGGCGGTGACGAGGTCGCGTCTGGGACTGACTGCACCGTTGTCTTAGGTACGAGGGTGACGCCCAGCAAGTCCTTCGCGAGCGTGCTGGCGTCGTGCGTTTGCTTGAGATTGGCGTGTTGCGGGGAGGCGGCGCTCGTCTTCGTCTCAGACGCGAGATCGATGCCCGACGCGCCCTCCGTTGGGGCGCCGGCGCCGTCGACTCGCTTGACAGCCAACGAGGTGCCGCTTCCCGCTTGGCCTTGGTTGCCCCGCCTCCTCCTCCGTCGGCGGGGGAGGGGACGGGACAAGCCCTAATGTCGTCCTTCCACCACGTGGGGAAGGCATCGTCGATTCCCTCGCCGGCGAGCGGGTTGTCGACCGCCATTGTCGCTGTCGCGCGGCGGGGGAAGGAGTATCATGTCGTAGCTGCCGTTGAGGGACATGAACTCAAGATTCCCAAAATGGAGCACCGTCCCGGGCCGGAAAGGTTGCTGGAGACTGCCCATCTGGAGCGGAGTTCGCCGTCTTCCGGGGCTGAGCCCGAGTCCGAGCCCTGGGTCGCCGTCTTCCGGGGCTGAGCCCGAGTCCGAGCCCTGGGTCGGGCGGAGCGGAGTTCACCGTCTTCCGGGGCTGAGCCCGAGTCCGAGCCCTGGGTCGGGCGAGGCGGAGTTTCCTAAGATGCCTGAGGCCGACCTTGGCTGCTGTCAGCCTCACTCTGTCGGGTGGCTCAGCAGTCGGAGCGGCGCAGGCAGCGCTGTCCTCTTGTCAGACCGGTCAGTAGAGCGGCGAAGTGACTGCGGTCACTTGGGCTCTTTCGACTGGTGGGCGTGCGTCAGGATAAAGGTGTCAGGCCACCTTTGCATTAAATGCCCCTGCGATTTGGTCGGTCGGCGTGGCGATGTGGCCAAGGTTGCTTCTCGGTGAAGACTGGGCCTCGAGCGAGCTGACAATGTGCCCGTTGCTGGAGGGGGGTCCTCGGGCGAGACGTAGGTTCTCTGGGGTCGGCTTCCCATGCCCGAGGCTAGGCTCGGGCGAGGCACGATCGTGCCCCTTGAATGGACCGATCCTTGACTTAATCGCACCCATCAGGCCTTTGCAGCTTTGTGCTGATGGGGGTTACCAGCTGAGATTTAGGGGTCTTGAGGGTACCCCTAATTATGGTCCCCGGCACTATTTTAGGACCAAATAACCAAAACCACTTGAAAAACCATTTGTGGATATAAAATTTAAAATTTGTGGTGTTTTGTCACACCCGGTTTTGAAGGTAAACCGAATGCGAACCATGTACGTGCCAGGATCAGAAATTCACGTACACAGCGATTACATAAATGACTCATCATAGCACAATGCTTCGAATAACAATAAAGAGTAAGTAATAATATTACAGATTAGGGGAGGTCGCTAGCCTAATCCTCACCACAGGCAGTTGACTAGGGGAGGTCGCTAGCCTAATCCTCAAACTCGTCGTAGTCCTGGAACTCCTATAGATCCACCTCAACACCTTCTTCTTTACCTGAGCATAGATTGCACCAAAGGCAACCTGGTGTTTTGTGAAAGCAAGGGTGAGTACACATCAACGTACTCAGCAAATGTCCTGTTTGGCTGAAGTGGACTAGCTTTATGTGGGGTTAAGGTCAAGCAGTTGCTTTTAGTTGGTCAGGTTATTATTACTAGTAGAGAGCCAAGTTTTAGCATTAACCCAAGTTGTTAACCTAAAAGTATCCTTTCCAAGCGGAAAGAATACCAGAAACCATTACCATAATCATAATCAAAACCATCATCCTCATCATCACCTGTAAACCAAACATCTCTGATCAATGTGTCTCTAATCAATGGAGCTCCCTTGGCCGCTCATAACCGTGAGCACGGCTGATATATCAGTTTCATAACACTCTGCAGAGGTTGCGCACTTTACCCACAAGCCGTGATTCCCTCTTGCCTCGGGCCGATCAAACCCTTAAACACTACCAAGGTGAATAGGCAGGGTCTCACTATGTAGCCTTTACAAAGATTCCCTGAGGATGTAACCGCCCGTTAGGTTTCCTAAATGCACCGCACTCCTCCCCAAGGGGTGAACCAACCTTGGCAGAGCGAGCCGCATACACTGAGCCCCATTAACAGCGCGATGGCGAAGCGAACTACACCCCTAGTTCCTCTAATTATTCAACTAAGGGCATCCCATTCCACCCTCATGGTTGCACTGTTTTCCCGGGTGGTCATCCAACGAACAGGTCCTTACGGAGAGGCACTCGAGAAACCGCTCGAGCCCCCTAAAGCATCACTAGTCCAACATCATAATCAAGATATCATCAACGTATCATAAGTGTTCACATCATGTTCATTGATTAAAGTAAAGCAATAGCATGAAGCTAACCATAGTAACCCAAAAGGTAATCAAGGACAAGGTAAATACAAAGCTAGTCAATCCTTATGTTTCAATTAAGTAATACGGGATAGTGAATTATAAAGTAAATGGGACATAATGGGTCAGAGGACACTTGCCTTCACCAAACAGATGCTCAGGATCTTCAGCCTCGTAGAACTCGAAGAGTTCGATCTCTTGGTCGCCGAAGCTTGACTGTCGATCCCTCGAAGCTCGGGAACGAATCGTAATCTATCCGTAACGCGAATTAAGAGGAACAGGCACAAGCAAACAAACATATATGTTGGGGGCCTTCAGCTTCCGAAGGTCCTCAAAAACATGATTTAACAATGTTTCTGGAAGTATAATGCATGAACAGGTACCTTCGGACTTAAATTGAAACCACAGCGTGAAGAAGCACGAGAAGGAGTACGAAGGATAGCGCGAAGCCGAAGCTGTGCGCAGGACAGCTTCGGCATGATAGCAGAAAAGGGAAATCGACTTAAAGATGAAAAGGCTATTTAGACCTCGATGGACTACTATAGAGTTATTAGCAAATGTAAAGGGCATGAGTGTAATTTTACATGGGCTGCGTCCCGTGCCTATAAATAGATGAACAGTAACTCCGTACTGTTCATGTTGACTTAGCATTGATCCTTGCGTCACGCTGGTACTTTTACCTTCTCTCAAGTCGAAGGTACACTTGTAATTTGATATTGTTTCTATTTTTCCATAAATAAAAATGAGATAATGATGATATATGACCGCTTATATTATTTTTTATGCTTTATATGATTCTTTCTCCATCCTTATATGTTATGTTGACGAAGGTATGTCCTTCATTACCTTCGTCCGAAAATCATTATATCCTAAGGGAAATAATGCTTCGAAGGACGAAGGGCTTTAACGTTTAACGTTTTCTGTGTTGCCTTGTTCTTAACTCATAGCACTTGAGAACAAGTCCCCAACATTGACGCCCCACCTTCGATGAACTCTTTTTCGACCACCTTCAGCAAGCATCGACCTTCGTCGTGCCACCAAAGAAAGCTTCGGCAACAGGGGCTGCCGTTCTGCAGCCGCTGGACCCGAACCAGGAGACCCTTTCTCTTCGGGAAGCCCGAAGCCAGAAGAGGAAGGCCACTAGTCCAACACCACAAGAGGATGAGTTGGACCAGGAAATCAGGAATATGGAGATGCTTCATCAGCAGGTCCAGAAGAAGAAGGAGAAGATGGCTCGGTTAGCTGACCTGCAAAGGAAGATTGACAAAGCTACCGAAGAAGTGCGTCATCTTACTCAAGATGAGCAGAATCGAAGGCCATACCACAGAGAATTGCACCAAGAGGGCTTCTTCAACGAGGATGACTGGTATGAGGATTTCCATCATGGAAATTTTGCTTTTGATGATGCTTCTCCTCTGTCAGCAGAACTGCAGGCTACGCCCTGGCCCCCGTCTTACAAGCCACCCTAGCTCCCCATGTATGACGGACACTCAGATCCAAAGCAGTTTCTGATGAGCTACGAAGCAACTATATCTTCATATGGTGGCAACACTGCTATCATGGCAAAATCCTTCGTCATGGCAGTAAAAAATGTTGCACAAACTTGGTACTCCTCTCTTCGGCCAGGAACAATCACATCATGGCAGAAGCTGAAGGACATGTTGATCACCAGTTTTCAAGGGTTTCAGACGAAGCCGGTTACCGCTCAAGCCTTGTTCTAGTGCACGCAAGACCAAGAGGAATACCTCCAGGCGTAAATCCGAAGGTTCTTGCGTCTGAGGGCACAAGCGCCAACAGTGCCCAATGAAATTGTCATTGAGGCCATGATTAAGGGGCTTCGGCCAGGACCTTCAGCCCTGTACTTCACCAGGAAACCCCCTCAAACCCTGGAGAAACTGCTTCAGAAAATGGATGAATACATCCATGCTGACAATGATTTTCGACAGAGGAAGGAGGAAGCTTACAGGTTCTCCAAAATGGCCAGGGGCTTCGGAGGGAGGATCCACCATAGGCACGTCAGATCAATTCATTCCACTCAGAATGACGACAGGGGAAGTCAACAACAGAGGCCGCAATATTCTTCGCAGGCTTTAGGGCAGCAACAGAGCTATCCTCGGCCCCTGCTCCAAGGGGCAGAGGCGCCAGGGGCTTCAGAGGAAGGTTTGGGGATCAGCCTAGGAAAATTTATTGTCTATTCTGCGGTGAGGACAAGGGCCACACTACCAGGATGTGCCACGTCACCATCCAGAAACAGAAAGAGATAGGAGAAGCTGCAGCACAACAGAGCCAGCCGAAGCAAGTCATGCATACTGCTTCGTACCACTCGCCGTACATTCTAGAGTACGTGGGTAACCATCCTGCAGCCTCTGTTGCTTCGGCAAGCCAACCTCAGGCATCTTGGCAACAGCCTCCACCCCCACCACCATTACAACGAGGCCAGCAGCCAGAAGGGAGCCAGCACATTCATCAGCAACGAGACTTCAGAGAGGAGTCCGAAGCTCGCATAGTCAACAGTACTGTGCCAGAATCGAAGCACATCTACTAGAAGATATCCTACTTTTGAAATAGTTCTGGCATTCGTTATCATTTTTCTTTTTTAATAGAGAACAATCGTTAAAGGCTTAACTTTTTTCCTGTCCTTTTCAATTCCTTGTAATAGCTTCGTTTTGGTCATAGTGGAAATATATCTCTTTTACAGACTCACGAAATCCAAAAAATTGGCGAAGCACGAAAGTTGCTCTCAAGAGGGAGCGGGGTTCATAATCACATTACAAGTTTTGCCGAAGCAATAGAAAGTCGTTCTAAGGAACGCAGTTGTAAGTCTCCCGAAGCAACAAAAAGTCGTTCCTAAGGGAGCACAGTGTAAGTTTTCTGCTCAAAAGTCGTTCCAAAGGGAATGCAGAGCTTACAGCGAAAAATAAACGCTGATTCCGCCGAAGTAAAAGGCGAAGCGCGAAAAGTCAACGCGAATTCCGCTGAAGTAAAAGGCGAAGAAGCTCCTAAGGGAGGCTTACAGTGAAAAATAAACGCTGATTCCGCTAAAGTAAAAGGCGAAGAAGCTCCTAAGGGAGGCTTACAGCGAAAAGTCAGCGCTGATACACCGAAAAATAAGCGGTGAAGCCGAAAAATAAACATCAAAAAGATTGTGTGCTTCATTGAGGGAATGGGTGTGTATCTTCAGCACAAATACCATTTTGCATAGCATAACATCATTACATCATTTCGCATAGCATAACATCATACATCATCTTGCATCAATGGCGCGAGAAGGGGATTCAATGTTGATCTTCGGGGATTGATTCGAAAAAGCAGTGCCAAGGCACAGCATAAGTATTGAAGAAGTATAGCTTCGTCAAACTCTAAAATGAAAAGGTGATCTATTGCTTACGAAGCATAATGATTTTATGAAGATTGGATGTTTTTATGAAATATGGATGTTCTTCACAACGCATGAAAAGAAGGGAAGGTGTTTTTTCGCCGAAGGCTCAAAACGGTATGTGTTGGGGTCGTGCTTCGGTGCGCCGAAGGTCTCACACGAAGAAACAGCTTCGGCTGAAGTCGTCTCCAAGAGATGGCCGAAGGTTCCTTTTCATGGAGCTTCGGCGTTTCAAACCGACATAGAGATAGAATGACCTTTTTATACATATAGGTCTGAGTCAATGTTGTAAACATTTGTAAGGGGCATAATTGTAATTTGTCACAGGCTGCGACCTGTGCCTATAAATAGATGAACAGTACCTCTGTACTGTTCACGCGAACCTGTCATTTGCCTTCGCATCACACTCGCTCTTCTGCCTTCCTCAGGACCGAAGGTACATTTGTAATTTGAAGTTATTTGTATTCATTCATATTAGTAGAAATGGAAATGATTCTATGTTAACATTTGAATGTCTATTTTATACCTCATGATTTATATGAATGCTTCATCCCTCGCTATTATGTTTACGAAGGTATGTCCTTCGTAATCTTCGTCCGAAATTCCTTATATCCCGAAGGGATATAATGTAGTGGAGGACGAAGGACCTTAATATTTAACATTTTTTGTGTTGCCTTGTTCTTAACTCTTAGCATTTGAGAACAAGCCCCCAACATTGGCGCCCACCTCCGGTGAACTCACTTCCACTTTTCTGAGCTGATGGCTTCGTTCAACAACCAAGCTGGAGCTGCTTCGGCTTCGAAGCTGGTGCTCCCGATAACAGGTGGTTCTTGCTCAGAGCCGGCTAACAAGAAGCAGAAGAAGGAGGCTCAGAGAAGGGTGCAGCATGTTGGAGTGCAGGGACCCTTCATCAAGTCAAAATGGTCCCATATTCCAATTACCTTCTCTCAGGAAGACCTTCAGCTTAAGGATTATCCCCACAATGATGCCATGGTTATCTCTTGCATGATCAAAGGATTTCTGGTCCACAATGTCCTAGTTGATACAGGCAGTGCAGCTGACATTATATTTGCTAAAGCCTTCAGACAAATGCAAGAGCCCGAGGACAAGATTCATGATGCTACGCACCCTCTTTGTGGCTTCGGAGGGCGGCAGATTGTAGCACTTGGGAAGATTACCATGCCGGTAACCTTCGGGTTTGTTAACAACACAAGGACTGAGCAAATTGTGTTTGATATTGTTGACATGGAGTATCCTTACAATGCTATCATCGGCCGTGGCACTCTTAATGCCTTCGAAGCAATTCTTCACCCAGCTTATCTCTGCATGAAGATACCTTCGGACCAAGGACCTATTGCTATTCATGGAAGCCAGGAAGCTGCTAGAAGGGCCGAAGGAAGCTGGACTGACTCCAAGGCAATCCATAATATAGATGGAGCTGAAGCTTGTGAACAGTACAAATTCAGGAGGGAGAAGGCAGCTTCAGCGGATCAGCCGAAGCCTATGTTATTGTGTGAAGATGTAGCAGAGCAGAAGGTGTTGTTGGGCTCGCAATTATCTGAAGACCAGGAGAAAACCTTGATAAGGTTTTTATTCAACAATAAAGATGTCTTTGCATGGTCAGCTAATGATCTCTGTGGAGTAAATCGGGATGTTATTGAACATTCGCTCAATGTTGACCCATCCTTCAGACCCCGAAAGCAGAGGCTTCGGAAAATGTCTGATGACAAGGCCGAAGGGGCTCGCAATGAAGTAAAAAGACTCCTCAGTGCAGGAGTTATCAGAGAAGTGAAGTATCCAGAGTGGCTAGCTAACACTGTTATGGTGAAGAAGGCCAATGGCAAGTGGAGAATGTGTATTGATTTCACAGATCTCAACAAGGCTTGTCCGAAGGATGAATTCCCGCTGCCAAGGATAGACTCTTTAGTCGATGCAGCAGCTTCTTCAGAGCTCATGAGTCTCCTGGACTGCTACTCAGGCTATCATCAAATCTGGATGAAGAAGGAAGACGAGCCGAAGACTAGTTTCATCACCCCAAGTGGTACATATTGCTATCTTCGGATGCCCGAGGGGCTCAAGAATGCTGGAGGGAGTTTTAGCAGAATGACTGCGAAGGTTCTCCAATCTCAGATAGGCAGAAATGTGTTGACTTATGTCGATGACATCATTGTAAAAAGCACGAAGCAAGAAAATCATATTGCTGATCTGCAGGAGACCTTCGCTAGCTTCAGACAAGCTGGTCTGAAGCTGAATCCAGAAAAATGTGTCTTCGGAGTGAAGAAGGGCAAATTTCTTGGATGCTTGGTTTCGACAAAAGGAATCGAAGCTAATCCAAATAAAATCGAAGCTATACTTCGAATGGAGCCACCAACCACAAGAAAAGGGGCCCAAAGATTGACAGGAAGGCTGGCATCTCTCAACAGATTTATATCCAGATCAGCAGAAAGAAACTTACCATTCTTCGAGGTGCTGAAGTCAGCTGAAGTCTTTCAATGGGGCCCGAGTCAACAAAAAGCCTTCGAAGAGCTCAAGCAATACTTAATAGATCTCACAACATTAACTCCACCAACGCCAGGGGCTCCTCTGTTGTTGTATGTGGCAGCTTCGCACTCAGCAGTAAGTGCGGCACTTGTTCAGGAGAAGTTTGATGGACAAGTCAAGAAGCAGGTCCCAGTATATTTTGTATCTGAGGTCCTTAGTGTCTCAAAGAAAAATTATACAGAGCTGGAGAAGGTGTTGTATGCTGTTTTAATGGCATCCAGGAAGCTTCGGCATTATTTTCAGGCATACAACATCATTGTTCCTTCTTCGCAGCCGTTGAAGGATATCATGAGAAATAGAGAAGCTACTGGCCGGATTGGAAAGTGGGCTGCGGAGCTCAATGAATTTTACATTGATTATGTGCATAGATCCTCAATCCAGTCTCAAGCATTGGCAGATTTCATTGCCGACTGGACGCCAGGGGCTCAGGACGAAGAAGCGAATAAAGATGCCGAAGCATGGACAGTGTTTTGTGATGGCTCTTGGGGAACCTTCGGAGCAGGTGCAGCTGCTGTTTTAGTTTCACCGTCCAAGGTTAAAACTTGCTATGCAGCAAGACTTGACTTCAGCTGCACAAATAATATCGCTGAGTACGAAGCTTTGCTCCTGGGTCTTCGGAAACTAAAGGCAATGGGGATCAGAAGGGCGATTCTTAAAACTGATTCCCAGGTTGTTTCGGGTCATGTTGACAAAAGTTGCAAGGCTAAAGACCCGAAGCTTGAAAAATACCTAGACACGGTCCGAAGGATCGAAGCTTCCTTCGAAGGATTTTCTGTTAAGAATATCCCTCGAGGACAAAATGAGCATGCTGATTTGTTAGCCAAATCTGCAGCACAGGGGCTGCCGCTACCTTCGGATGTGTTCTTCGAAACAATAAAGGCACCTTCAGTAGAGCTACTTGAAAGAGCAGTCCTTAACATTTCTCCTGTTTACAGTGAAGATTGGAGAACTGAAATAATCTCTTACCTTCAGGGAAACTTCCTATCAGATGACGAAGCTTATAATAAAAGGATAGAGGCAAGAGCTCGTCCTTATGTCATGATAGAAGGAGAGTTATACAAGCATGGAGTTTGTGCCCCGCTGCTCAAGTGCTTGTCCAGGGCCGAAGGTATAGAGTTGATGAAGGAGATACATGCAGGCCTGTGCGGATCCCACATCGGATCCAGGCCGTTACTTGGAAAAGTGTTCCGCCAAGGATTTTACTGGCCGAAGGCAGCTTCGGATGCAACGGAGTTAGTTCAAAAGTGCGAAGGTTGTCAAAAATGTGCAAGAGATCAAAAGCAACCTTCGTCTTTGACACAGCTGATACAACCCATCTGGCCATTGCAAAGGTGGGGCCTTGACTTGTTGGGTCCATTACCACCGGCCCAAGGAAATCTAAAATATGTTATAGTAGCTGTGGAGTATTTTTCTAAGTGGATTGAGGCGAAGCCATTAGCAACAATAACTTCGGCCACTGTCCAAAAGTTTTTCTGGCAGAACATCGTCTGTCGCTTCGGAGTACCGAAGGCCATCACTGTGGATAATGGAACGCAGTTCGACTCCGAAGATTTCAGAAATTTCTGTGATCAAATTGGAACGAAGATCCATTTTGCATCAGTCAGGCATCCGGAGTCGAATGGGCTTGTTGAAAGGGCCAACGACATCATAATGACAGGAATAATGAAGCTAATCTTTAATCAACCCAGGGGAAAGTGGCCAGATCAGTTGACCAAAGTGGTGTGGAGCCACAATACAACAACATCAAGGTCTACAGGCTTTACCCCATTTAAGTTGTTATTTGGTGACGAAGCAATAACCCCGGAAGAAGCCAAAGCTGGATCAATAAGAGTGGTAGCTTCGGCAGAATCAGGCCCCGAAGATACTTGTCTCGTGGAAAAAGATGCCTTAGAAGGGATCAGGCTTCAAGCCGTGGAAAATATCAATAAATACCAGGCTGAAACAGTTAAATGGCGAGATAGAAAGGTCCGGCTAAAAAATATTGAGCCGGGACACTTGGTGCTTCGGAGAGTGGCCAATCCAGATACAGTGGGCAAGCTACAATTGAAATGGGAAGGGCCTTTCTTAGTAGCATCTTCGTCAAGGCCTGGTTCGTACAGACTGAAGGACATGGATGGCAATGAAATTCCAAGATCTTGGAATGCCGATGAGCTTCGGCGATTTTATGTATAACTCGATGTAATTTTTTATGTTTTTTCTTTTCTTTTTCATGGCACCCTTTTCCTTTCTAAAGGGGGAGAAAGGTTTTTAATGGGGCCATCATATGTAATCTTCCTTTTTAGTTTTATAAGAGCAAAATCCCCCAAAGAATGTAAATGTAAAAGCTGAGAGCGCACCATCGAGTGCCGAAACTGAAAAAGAGAAAAAGCTCCGAAGACGTCCCTAAGGGGATGCAGAGCTCACAGCGAAAAGTCAACGCTGATTCCGCCGAAAGTAAAAGGCGACGAAGCTCAAAAGACCTTCCTAAGGGAATGCAGAGCTTATACCGCCTAAGTAAAAGGCGAAGAAGCTCCAAAGACGTCCCTAAGGGGATGCAGAGCTTACAGCGAAAAGTCAACACTGAAACTGCCTAAGTAAAAGGCGAAAAGGCTCCAAAGTCGTTCCTAAGGGAATGCAGAGCTAATGTGTGGTTTCTAAGGAAGTAATGGCTGAGAATATGGCTTCGGACATATGCTTCGGACATTCATTCGCCCATTACATTACATCATAACATTTGCATGCATAAGCGTTCATTCATAGCATTTGTGAACCAAAGTGGTTGCTTCGGCAGAAGGGAGAATTGGCTTTTTATGAATCGTTGTGCAAAAGAAAAGTTTCGGAGAAGTGGTTTTTTATGATTCGTTATGCTATGTTGTACAAAAAAGAGAAGCTTCGGTAGAAAGAAGAATTGGTCTCTTATGCTTTGTTGTATATAAAAGAGAAAAGCTTCGTTGCTCGGCAAAAAGAAGAATTGCTTTTATGCTTCGTTGTGTACGAAAAGAAGGGAAGGTGTTTTTTCGCCTTCGGCTCAAAATACTGATTTCGTCCACATCAAAGCGCCTCAATCGAAGGGTTAGAATATATTACAAGGTATGTACAAAGTTTCTTGAGAACAGTCTAATTGTATTTACAAGAGTCGTTACAAAACTATCCTGAGTTTTTCTATAGTATACTTCTACTGGTCTTCATTAAGCTTCAGCTTCGGCGACAGCTTCGGCGACATATCTTAGGCATCATCTTCACCTTCGTCATCCTACATAAATCAAGGAATCGTGAGTAAAAATCAAGTGCAAAGGAAAAGGTAAGTACGAAGTATCATTTCTTACTGGTTCAAGATGACTTCGGGCTTCGTCTCCAGCCTTCTCCCGCCCGCCTTTTGTCCATATCATTTTTACAAATCTGTTTGAGATGCTTCGGGCGAGGTCAGGTATATCATCCAGGATTGATGGAGATAGGGTGAAGTTGGGCCTGTTGACTATTTTTCCATGTTCGCAGCCGGCCTTCAGGAATGCAGCAGCGGTACCCCGAGAAGCTACCCAGGCACAGAAGTCGCCGTGCCCGGCTATAACTTCGTCAAGTTCTTCAATTTCGGCTTCAATATGATCGAAGGCCTGTGGTAAATTTTCCGTCGAAGGGTTAAATTTCCCGCTGCTGGCTCCAACAGAGTAAAATATCTTTTTTAATCGTCCAATACAATTGTTGCTAAATTTTAAGCATTTGTCTTGAAGGCTTGCTAACGATTTCTTCAACTCTGAGCTGGTCTGGACTTCGGCTTCAAGCTTCGAATTAAGCTCTAGCTTCTCCTGGTCGAATTGTTTTGATTGACTGATAAGCTTCGAATTCAACTCTGATACTTTAGCCTCAGTCTCAGCCAGCAAGCCTTCGGTCGATTGGAGCTCGAAGTCTTTCTTTTCAATGATGGCAGATTGTTCTTTTATCTTGTTTTCTAAGTTTTCAATTATAGCTTCGTGTTTTCTGTCCTCCAGATCTTGCTGCATCTTCAGAGCTTTGCTCAGTAGCATGCTCTGCACAGAAAAATTTACGTTGGTAACATTTTCATTATTAACAGCAATAAAAACCAGAGAAAAGGTTGTTTACCTTGAAGTTGGAGTAAAATAAGCTGCCGACGATATGTTGTTGTCGGTAGCGGCTGATGTCTGTCTCTAGCTTCGGAAAACCGATACTCTTTGATAGAGTACCGATTACCTTAGCTCCAGTCTGGTCTCGAATGCAGCCCAATCTTTCGTCATCAATGCCTCCAAATAGAAGGGCTCCTGGCTTGTAGCCGCAAGATTTGGCATAGTCCTTGAGTTCTTCTATTTCGTCCTTCGTCAGTTTTTGCCCAACTAAATTTTGAAAAGAGTAGGTTTCGTCGTCCGAAGTGTCTTCGGCTATTTCTTTTCCTTTTTCAGGCGCTGTGGCCATGGTTTTTTCAGTAGTAGCACCAGCTTCTTCTGCTGCCATGTCTTCCAAAATTTTGTCAATGTCCTCAATGGTTGTTTCTAAATTCACATCTTCGGCTGTAGCGGCTTCGGTAGCCGCGACCTCCGAAGGTGCGACTTCGACGTTTGTGGTGTCTTCGACAGCTGGTGTTCTCTGAATTGACGCTCTAGGCGGCGTCTTGTCGATGACTTCAGTTACCGCAATAATTCTTTGCCGCTTGGGTTTGCTTATCTTCGTCTGATCCGGCACGTCCACCTTTTGAAAAAGCTTCGTCAGTTGGAGCCCTAATGGACTTAGCTTCGTGGGCATGGGTTCAGTCATTACCTTTAAAATTTCCTCCACGTCGCTGGCAGAACGCGGTGTGGGGGTCTCATCTTCTTCGGGTGATTTGCGCTTCGGAGTAGATATTTTTCTTTTCTTGGGAATTTTCTTTTCCTTTGCTGGTCTTTCTTCATCTTTGATCAGAGTTTCGGCCACTCTTTTTCTTTTGTGGCCCTCGGCACCCTTGTTCAACTGCTCATAGTCTGGGTACTCGAAGCCCAGGGCATCAAGCACTCGGTTCAGCCTTCGTTTCGGTCGGGCGCCGAAGGCCGCTGTCATTAGTTGATCCTCTTTTTTGGAGTAATTCCCCAGAATTTCGTTGCACATCACCTCAACTGTGTCTAACCATTCTTTGCAGGGTTTTTTAAAGTACTTCTTAAACTTGAAGTGGTAGGGCAGCCGAACAAGCTCCCCCTTCTTCTTCTCTCCCTCCAGCTTCGGCATTTCCCACTCTTTTAGATGTAACACCCTAAAGTTCAATTTTGTGAAGACAAGGAAAAATTCTCGAAGATTTTAAATCAAAACACCTTTCCTTAAAAATAATCATAAATTAGAAGCTTCCACTCATGAATATGTTAAAAATACATAATTAAAGATACTGAGATAATCTAAATTGCCTTTGGGATAGGATATATAAAAGAATGATGGTTAAACTATCTCTTAACATATATAAGTCTAAATTTGATTTCCCCTAGAATTAATGAGGTAGGGGTTATTCTACTATATGAATAAAAACTTGTTTAAAAGGACTAAAATAAATAAAGAAATACATAAAATAGGTTTTTGCACATTATGCTAAAGTTCTATATGTGTATCCAAATTAAGTGTTTGAACTTTAAACTTGTGTTGATTTGAAATTCAAATGGAAAGGAAAAATAGAAAATAGAAAATAAAAGGAGTAGGGAAAATACTACATAAAACAAAATAAAATCAGAATAAAAATTCTTCACACTTATATTAATAAATTATACCTTTCAAACTGAGGACAAGTTATTCACAAAGTTGAACTCAAACTTGAATTCAAATTGGATTTGAATTGGATTTGAAAATGGGGAAAAGAAAATAGAAAAGAAAAAGAAAAAGGAATTCTAACCTAACTGGGCCGGCTACCTAGAATTCGGCCCACCTAAGGATTTTTCACTGCGCGCAGCCCATTCCCAAACCCGGCGCCGACGTGTGGGCCCCCCCGGGCAGCCTCTCGCCCCTCTCCCCCTCACGCGCGTCCTCGCTGACTCACTGACACGCGGGCCATGCCCGTCAGCCTCTCCCTCGCGTCCGCGCCCCGCTCACTACTGCCGCTGTGCCATGGGCCCGTGCCGTCAGTGTCTGCCCTCGGCTTGCGTCGCGCGCGCGCGCTCTCGCTGTTTCGCTGGCATGCGGGCCCCCCTGCCCAGTCTCTCGTCCCGCGCTCGCCTGCTCTCTCTCTCTCGTTCGCGGGACCCGCGCTGTCAGAGCCTTTCCCCTTCCTTCGCCGCTCGGCTCAGGCGAGCTCGGTCGCGGCGGGCGATGTGAAATCCGGGGAGGCGCGGTCACCGTCGGGATTCGCCGTCATCTCCTCGGCCGAGCTTCACAAGATCCGCGCTGACCCGAACAAACGACCTCGCGCGCTCGGGAACAACTCGCTCATGGCGCGCGGTGTCCGTGGTCGTTTTTCTCGCGCGAAATTCACGCCGTGGGCGGAGCTAACGTCCGTGCGCATCGCGCGGACTTATCCCTCCTCCGAGCTATAAAACCCGAGCGCCCGAGACCCTGAGCCATAGCCCTTTGCAAGCAGGACACCGAGAAAGAAAGGAGGGGAGCGCCGCCGCCGTGGACAGCCGTCGTCGGGGGGGCCTCGGCTCTCGAAATCGGGTCGTGGTGTGTCGCTCCTACCTGGGGTCGCCGTCTGTGCCATTGATTTGGGTCGAACGCCGCCGAGACTCAAGCAATTGCTCGTCGCACTTCGATCTCCGCCGCTCGCCGTGGCCAACGCCGTCGAGTCGACAAATCGAGGTAACAAGCCCACCGGCAGATTCGCCTCGCTCTCCTCATCGCGCAGCACCGTTTAATTTTGGTTTAGTGCTCGGTGGCGGCGGAATTGCCGTTCGCAGGCGAGCTCCACCGCGGGTGGGCGGCGCCGTCGTCCTGGGATGCTGCCTGGGTGGCCGTCGTAAGGAAGATGGGCCGGTGACCGTCGATCGCGAAATAAACGGTGTAGATTAGATGGGCATCGGTTCTGGGTGCAGTGGGGATGGATGCGATCGGGACCGTTCAAATCGGATCGAACGCTCAGGAATCAATCTAAGTATTTTAAATCCCGATCGTTGATTGTTTGATCAACGGCTCTGGGCGCGTACCGTTTCGGTGTCAGCTCGTTTTAATCTGGGCCGTTAGAATCTGATCGGATGGCTGTGCTCGGCCGATAGCCCTTCGACTTGCGCGTTTTGCTAAAGAGTCCCTGGGTTTAATGAAAATCAACCCGCCGTCCAGTCTGACTGTGCGCTGAGTCTGTGGCATCTTACCCCGAGCCCCCCTCCCCTTTTACAAATTTGAGGCGCAGTCCAAGGGAATAGAAAATCCAGTAAAATGATTTAGAAAATGATTTTTAGTGTTAAAATAAATCCAGAAACTTATTTAATTCATAACTAATTCATTTTAGCTCCTTTTTGACCCATTCCAGTTGCAATAATTTTGTTTTAATATTATTTATCACCTAGTACCTTTATTTAGCCAAGAAACTTGAAGCAAAACTGTTCATTTGAGTTACTCTGTTCTAAGTGCTTAATAACTTCAGAAAATCATAACTTAAAATCTACAACTCCAAAATTAATAATTCTTTTTCCTGTGATCTTATTTTAATATGTAGATTATTAATATGTATTTTGCATATATGTTTGGTGTAATGTTAATTTTGCCTATACCATGTATGTTTGTATTGCTACGACTAGCAGTGAGGTCACGGGGATCTGAAGAATCATCCTGCTACCTGGAATCTCAAGGCCCAGGCAAGTTGTGCCCTTGATCACTTCTTTTCACCTACTCATGTTCTAATTAATCATAATGATCTGCATAGGTTAATTTTGATGGGACCCAATAGGTCACCCTAGATTGTTTATCTCATTACCTTGTTCACCCCTGAATCACTTGGGTAGTTTGCTATTGCTTTATATGGTTTTGGGATAATCATTTATTACCTCCATGTTCCAATTCTTGTTGTTATTCTGTTTATGTTCATGTTGATATCATTAATGTTAATTGGAACATGGAGCGACCACCCGGGAAAACAGTGCTACCACAAGGGTAGTATGGGATGCCCTTGGCTGATTAATTAGGAAAGCTAGTGGAAGACTACCTTACCCGAAAGGGGCAAGGGCAGTAGGGGAGAGGTCAGTGCGGGAAGTGCCCTCGGGAGGATTTTGCTGCGATGGCGGTCCTGCAAGGGATTCCTGTACTGGATCTTCCTATAAACTGTAGCGGGTTTTCGGAAGCTAGTGGAACTTTGTAAAGGCCTCGTAGTGCTACCCTGCCTCACTTCCTTGGTAGAGGTGTATGGGATTCATGACCCCTTGGCAGATGGGTAACACGGCTTGTGGGTAAAGATGCGCAACCTCTGCAGAGTGTAAAACTGGTATACTAGCCGTGCTCACGGTCATGAGCAGCTCGGACCCTCACATGATTAAATTATGGAACTAACTTCAATTTGTCATATGCATTGCATCGCGGGTGAAGTTGTTATTTTTGTTCTACTACTTAATTGGGTTTAGTTTGGTATTTACTTATACTTAGTAACTGCTAATAAAATTTTGACCAACTTTAAAAGCAATGCTCAGCTCTAACCATCTTCTTTGGTAAGCCTTACACTTTATGAGCTCCCACCTTTGGTGAGTTCATGCACATTATTCCCCACAACTTGTTGAGCGATGAACGTATGTGAGCTCACTCTTGCTGTCTCACATACACCACAGGTCAAGAACAGGTACTGCAGGATGATGCTCATGAAGGATGCTGCGATGAGTTCGTGAGAGGTCTAGGTCGTCGTCTCCCAGTCAACTTTGGGTTGCTGGACCATTGTCTCCTTATAATGTAATTATTTATTTTGTATAGAACTCCTGTTATATATAAAGATGTGACATTCGATCCTGTGCCACTATACATCATATGTATGAGACTCGGTCCCAGCATACCTGGTGTTTATGTTAACCCCGGGTTTTGGACCCCTAAAATCCGGGTGTTACAGAAGTGGTATCAGAGGAATGTTGACTGTAGGACGAAACCTAGTTAGAACTGGACACCCATTATCTACTTACCTTACTCTGATTCTATACTTTCCTTGATCTTGTCTCACCTTCTACTGTCCTACTCTGATTAACCTTACCTTTGCTACTCTGATTCTTTCTAAACTTTTCTTAATCTTTTCTCACCTATTTCCGCTTCCCTCTGATCATTCTTACCTTATCCTTCTAAAGACAAATGTGGATTTCACACTTTGAAATCCTGTGCCTAAAGTGACTTTAGGAATAGGAGACCTAATCCTAGGAACAAAAACAAAACTATTTTTATAAATGTTTATATATTTGAATGTTTGTTCTTATGACATCTGTCTGATTTGGATCTTTGATTGAGTGTGATGGGTTGTGGAGTAATGTCCACAATTACATCTGCATATATATATCTAGGTATAAAGGATAGCATTTGTAAGATAACTAGACAAACTAGATTATCCCCTTAGAAAATATATGTAGTATTCCGTATCAATCTCATCTTAACATATTCTATCTTACCCTTGGACATTCACCTCGTACAACTAATTACCCTAGTCTTGACATAGAATATCTGGCCCAGCTCTGCCAAAGAAGTTTCAGTATATAACCAACTATTAGCTTATTCATCCTGTCTACTAAATGATTCCCTTGTAAAGCTATCTTACCATATGCTTCTAACTTAGATGGTCAATACCAGGCGGGGAAGTGGAATTGATATACCTGCTAACCAACAACCTCAACCACAGTCAGCAGCAATGAATCCTCCTAATCCTCCACAAGGCGGAGTTGATCCACTAGTTGCAGCCCAAATGAGAATGATGCAGCAAATGGCTGACACTATGGCAGATATGCGCACCCAAATGCAGCAAGAACGCCGAGAAATGCACCAGGAAAGAGAGGATGCACGTCGGGAAATGCGCCAAGAGCGGGAAGAAATGCGCCAGGAGAGGAGGATACAACAACAACAGCTGCAGCAACAACTTCAACAACAGCAGCAACAACAACAAATGCCATTACCTCCACCACCAGTTCCACCCCGAGACAAGCACCGGGAATTCATGAGTCACAAACCACCAACCTTCTCCAACTCCGCAGATCCACTGCAAGCAGATGACTGGTTAAAGTCCATCGAGAAGATGCTCAACATAGCCCAGTGCTCGGACCGGGAGAAAGTACTCTATGCTTCGGGTCGTCTTGCTGGTCCCGCTGCAGATTGGTGGGATGCGTACTGTGCAGCTCATGCTGCTGCTGATACAATTACCTGGGAAGAATTCTCCGCACAATTCAGGAATTACCATATTCCTGCGGGACTCATGAAGATTAAGAGGAAGGAGTTTCTATCCCTCAAGCAAGGAAGTATGTCCGTAAGTGAATATAGAGACAAATTCATCCAGTTATCGCGATATGCTCCCAGAGATGTTGAGGATGATGAGCAAAAGCAGGAGCTCTTTCTAGATGGTTTGATTGGACCTCTGCAATATCAACTGGTATCACACACATTCCCATCTTTCCAAAGGCTATTGGATAAAGCTATTGCTGTAGAAAACAAGAGAAGTATATTTGGAGAGAAGAGAAAGGCTGTCAACCAAGGGCAGGCTGGGAGTAGTTCCCGTCCTCGCTATACTACCACTCCAAGTACACCAACTAGTGGCAGTTCGGGACAACAAACTCAACAGGCACCAACTGCTCCTTCAAAAGCAAGCACTCCAGGGGGACCCGCTGCTCCCAACACAACCGCCATCAGGACATGCTTCAAGTGTGGACAACCGGGACACTATGCCAACTACTGTCCCAACAGAGCTGCCTACACTACACCGGCACCGATGAAGCAAGGACAAGCCTCGGCAGGGAAGAGTCAGCCCCTATCCATCAACCGAGGATATGCCCATCATACAGAAGTGGAAGCTGAACCCGGTGAACTTGAAATTCAAATTCAAGAAGAAGAGCCAGTTGGAGATGAGATAGTCGGTGAAGAAGTCAACGAGCAACAAGAATAAAGAGATAAACATAGATATGGATACATATATATATATATATATATTTTACTATTTGTAAGACCTAAATATTAGTTTAGCTAGTAGTAGTATTTTACTATTTTAGTAATAATAATAAGGTCCATTTGACCCTGTGTTTTGCTAATAAGATATGCATCATGCCGAGATTTTGTTTATGCATATGTGTTGAATTAATATGAGCATGCACCCTTTTTCCTTACAAATCTCGAGGACGAGATTATTTTTAAGGGGGGTAGGATTTGTAACACCCTAAAGTTCAATTTTGTGAAGACAAGGAAAAATTCTCGAAGATTTTAAATCAAAACACCTTTCCTTAAAAATAATCATAAATTAGAAGCTTCCACTCATGAATATGTTAAAAATACATAATTAAAGATACTGAGATAATCTAAATTGCCTTTGGGATAGGATATATAAAAGAATGATGGTTAAACTATCTCTTAACATATATAAGTCTAAATTTGATTTCCCCTAGAATTAATGAGGTAGGGGTTATTCTACTATATGAATAAAAACTTGTTTAAAAGGACTAAAATAAATAAAGAAATACATAAAATAGGTTTTTGCACATTATGCTAAAGTTCTATATGTGTATCCAAATTAAGTGTTTGAACTTTAAACTTGTGTTGATTTGAAATTCAAATGGAAAGGAAAAATAGAAAATAGAAAATAAAAGGAGTAGGGAAAATACTACATAAAACAAAATAAAATCAGAATAAAAATTCTTCACACTTATATTAATAAATTATACCTTTCAAACTGAGGACAAGTTATTCACAAAGTTGAACTCAAACTTGAATTCAAATTGGATTTGAATTGGATTTGAAAATGGGGAAAAGAAAATAGAAAAGAAAAAGAAAAAAGGAATTCTAACCTAACTGGGCCGGCTACCTAGAATTCGGCCCACCTAAGGATTTTTCACTGCGCGCAGCCCATTCCCAAACCCGGCGCCGACGTGTGGGCCCCCCCGGGCAGCCTCTCGCCCCTCTCCCCCTCACGCGCGTCCTCGCTGACTCACTGACACGCGGGCCATGCCCGTCAGCCTCTCCCTCGCGTCCGCGCCCCGCTCACTACTGCCGCTGTGCCATGGGCCCGTGCCGTCAGTGTCTGCCCTCGGCTTGCGTCGCGCGCGCGCGCTCTCGCTGTTTCGCTGGCATGCGGGCCCCCCTGCCCAGTCTCTCGTCCCGCGCTCGCCTGCTCTCTCTCTCTCGTTCGCGGGACCGCGCTGTCAGAGCCTTTCCCCTTCCTTCGCCGCTCGGCTCAGGCGAGCTCGGTCGCGGCGGGCGATGTGAAATCCGGGGAGGCGCGGTCACCGTCGGGATTCGCCGTCATCTCCTCGGCCGAGCTTCACAAGATCCGCGCTGACCCAAACAAACGACCTCGCGCGCTCGGGAACAACTCGCTCATGGCGCGCGGTGTCCGTGGTCGTTTTTCTCGCGCGAAATTCACGCCGTGGGCGGAGCTAACGTCCGTGCGCATCGCGCGGACTTATCCCTCCTCCGAGCTATAAAACCCGAGCGCCCGAGACCCTGAGCCATAGCCCTTTGCAAGCAGGACACCGAGAAAGAAAGGAGGGGAGCGCCGCCGCCGTGGACAGCCGTCGTCGGGGGGGCCTCGGCTCTCGAAATCGGGTCGTGGTGTGTCGCTCCTACCTGGGGTCGCCGTCTGTGCCATTGATTTGGGTCGAACGCCGCCGAGACTCAAGCAATTGCTCGTCGCACTTCGATCTCCGCCGCTCGCCGTGGCCAACGCCGTCGAGTCGACAAATCGAGGTAACAAGCCCACCGGCAGATTCGCCTCGCTCTCCTCATCGCGCAGCACCGTTTAATTTTGGTTTAGTGCTCGGTGGCGGCGGAATTGCCGTTCGCAGGCGAGCTCCACCGCGGGTGGGCGGCGCCGTCGTCCTGGGATGCTGCCTGGGTGGCCGTCGTAAGGAAGATGGGCCGGTGACCGTCGATCGCGAAATAAACGGTGTAGATTAGATGGGCATCGGTTCTGGGTGCAGTGGGGATGGATGCGATCGGGACCGTTCAAATCGGATCGAACGCTCAGGAATCAATCTAAGTATTTTAAATCCCGATCGTTGATTGTTTGATCAACGGCTCTGGGCGCGTACCGTTTCGGTGTCAGCTCGTTTTAATCTGGGCCGTTAGAATCTGATCGGATGGCTGTGCTCGGCCGATACCCCTTCGACTTGCGCGTTTTGCTAAAGAGTCCCTGGGTTTAATGAAAATCAACCCGCCGTCCAGTCTGACTGTGCGCTGAGTCTGTGGCATCTTACCCCGAGCCCCCCTCCCCTTTTACAAATTTGAGGCGCAGTCCAAGGGAATAGAAAATCCAGTAAAATGATTTAGAAAATGATTTTTAGTGTTAAAATAAATCCAGAAACTTATTTAATTCATAACTAATTCATTTTAGCTCCTTTTTGACCCATTCCAGTTGCAATAATTTTGTTTTAATATTATTTATCACCTAGTACCTTTATTTAGCCAAGAAACTTGAAGCAAAACTGTTCATTTGAGTTACTCTGTTCTAAGTGCTTAATAACTTCAGAAAATCATAACTTAAAATCTACAACTCCAAAATTAATAATTCTTTTTCCTGTGATCTTATTTTAATATGTAGATTATTAATATGTATTTTGCATATATGTTTGGTGTAATGTTAATTTTGCCTATACCATGTATGTTTGTATTGCTACGACTAGCAGTGAGGTCACGGGGATCTGAAGAATCATCCTGCTACCTGGAATCTCAAGGCCCAGGCAAGTTGTGCCCTTGATCACTTCTTTTCACCTACTCATGTTCTAATTAATCATAATGATCTGCATAGGTTAATTTTGATGGGACCCAATAGGTCACCCTAGATTGTTTATCTCATTACCTTGTTCACCCCTGAATCACTTGGGTAGTTTGCTATTGCTTTATATGGTTTTGGGATAATCATTTATTACCTCCATGTTCCAATTCTTGTTGTTATTCTGTTTATGTTCATGTTGATATCATTAATGTTAATTGGAACATGGAGCGACCACCCGGGAAAACAGTGCTACCACAAGGGTAGTATGGGATGCCCTTGGCTGATTAATTAGGAAAGCTAGTGGAAGACTACCTTACCCGAAAGGGGCAAGGGCAGTAGGGGAGAGGTCAGTGCGGGAAGTGCCCTCGGGAGGATTTTGCTGCGATGGCGGTCCTGCAAGGGATTCCTGTACTGGATCTTCCTATAAACTGTAGCGGGTTTTCGGAAGCTAGTGGAACTTTGTAAAGGCCTCGTAGTGCTACCCTGCCTCACTTCCTTGGTAGAGGTGTATGGGATTCATGACCCCTTGGCAGATGGGTAACACGGCTTGTGGGTAAAGATGCGCAACCTCTGCAGAGTGTAAAACTGGTATACTAGCCGTGCTCACGGTCATGAGCAGCTCGGACCCTCACATGATTAAATTATGGAACTAACTTCAATTTGTCATATGCATTGCATCGCGGGTGAAGTTGTTATTTTTGTTCTACTACTTAATTGGGTTTAGTTTGGTATTTACTTATACTTAGTAACTGCTAATAAAATTTTGACCAACTTTAAAAGCAATGCTCAGCTCTAACCATCTTCTTTGGTAAGCCTTACACTTTATGAGCTCCCACCTTTGGTGAGTTCATGCACATTATTCCCCACAACTTGTTGAGCGATGAACGTATGTGAGCTCACTCTTGCTGTCTCACATACACCACAGGTCAAGAACAGGTACTGCAGGATGATGCTCATGAAGGATGCTGCGATGAGTTCGTGAGAGGTCTAGGTCGTCGTCTCCCAGTCAACTTTGGGTTGCTGGACCATTGTCTCCTTATAATGTAATTATTTATTTTGTATAGAACTCCTGTTATATATAAAGATGTGACATTCGATCCTGTGCCACTATACATCATATGTATGAGACTCGGTCCCAGCATACCTGGTGTTTATGTTAACCCCGGGTTTTGGACCCCTAAAATCCGGGTGTTACATTAGAGTAGGGAAAACTCTGAATGCCAAAAATTCCTGAACTAGATCCCTGGTGCCAATATGTTCTGAAATAATTTCAAATTCACCCAGAGCGGCCCAGGTGGGACCTTCTAGATCGCCGATGCGGCACCGTGGCCTCGTCTCTCCGAAGATTAAATCCAGAGGGCTCTGTACCAATTTTTCTTTGTCTTCATCAACTTTTACATAGAACCACTCAGATTTCCAGCCTGCTGGCCATTTGCTTCGGTAGCTGATGACAGGGCACTTTGTTGTCTTCCGGTAGGCAAAATTATAGCAACCGAAATTATCATGTAGCCCATCTTTTCTGGCCTTTGTTTGGTAATGTAGTTCGTGAACTCGGCAGAAGCTGTCGGCAAACGGTTCCACAGCTTGGCTTCGGAGGGCCCAGATATAAACATTGAGCCTAACGATGGCGTTAGGAGTCAATTGATGAAAGTAGATACCAAACCTCCTCAGTATCTCCGCAATAATATTGTGAAGAGGGAATCTAAGCCCAGCCTTTAAAAAACTCTTGAAGATAACAATCTCATCCTTCCCTGGCTTCGGGGTGGTTTCTTCTCCCCCGAAGCGGAGTAGCTTCTTCTGATCTTCATTGAAATAACCTGCTTTCACCATCTTCGAAAGATCAGCTTTTGAAACAGTTGATTTCCCAAAATCCAGGTGACTGGGCTTGCTGGGCATAGCAATGTGGTAGTCATCTTCGGGGTCAGTCCCTTCAATGTTTTCTTCTTCTCCTTCGGCAGTTGTCGGGTTTGCTTCAGCAGCAGGCATTTTTTCCGCAGTCACTAGACCGGAACGCTGCATCGCTTCGGAGATGGGCACAGTATCCGAACCTTCGGCTTCGTCTCCCTCACGTACAACTTTGGCAGTAGATCGCACTCTCGCCATTTGATTGAGTTTGGGGAAGTCAGAAACTTTTTTCTTTTTTCTTTTCTCCGAAGCTCTCCTTTCTGACGAAGCAGACGTCGAGACGGACCTTCGTTCGATTCTGAGAGTCAAGCTTCGGCTATGGTGGAAAATTTTGGCAGCAAAACAGTGCAAATAGCAATGAATGCTGTGGTAATTTCACACCTACCCGTTTGTTTATATAGTGCTGCAGGTAAGAAGGCGAAGCGGCAGGATTTTTACACCAGACGGGCGGTTACTTGTACTCGCTGTGCAGTGGACCGCAAAGATCAAACAGTAACTCTGCAAGGTGGGCCTGGCACGCGCTCGGAAGCCGGATCGTTTCTCCGCAACGAGCTCAGGGAAGGTGTTTTTTGGACCTTTGGCTTCCCGAAGCTGAAGAGGCTTTTTTCACGGGTCAAGCTCGTTACGAAAAACGATCTAGCACCGCGAAAGGGGCTACTGTTGGGGTCGTGCTTCGGTGCGCCGAAGGTCTCACACGAAGAAACAGCTTCGGCTGAAGTCGTCTCCAAGAGATGGCCGAAGGTTCCTTTTCATGGAGCTTCGGCGTTTCAAACCGACATAGAGATAGAATGACCTTTTTATACATATAGGTCTGAGTCAATGTTGTAAACATTTGTAAGGGGCATAATTGTAATTTGTCACAGGCTGCGACCTGTGCCTATAAATAGATGAACAGTACCTCTGTACTGTTCACGCGAACCTGTCATTTGCCTTCGCATCACACTCGCTCTTCTGCCTTCCTCAGGACCGAAGGTACATTTGTAATTTGAAGTTATTTGTATTCATTCATATTAGTAGAAATGGAAATGATTCTATGTTAACATTTGAATGTCTATTTTATACCTCATGATTTATATGAATGCTTCATCCCTCGCTATTATGTTTACGAAGGTATGTCCTTCGTAATCTTCGTCTGAAATTCCTTATATCCCGAAGGGATATAATGTAGTGGAGGACGAAGGACCTTAATATTTAACATTTTTTGTGTTGCCTTGTTCTTAACTCTTAGCATTTGAGAACAAGCCCCCAACAGTATGTACGTAAGGTTTCATGCACCGTAAAGAATTCAGTTACAAGCAGCTTAAATATTGCATTCAAAATTATAAAAATACTATGCACTTTGTTCAGAAAATATTACATTACAAATGTTTTTACAATAGAAGCTATTCTTCTTTTAAAACTACTTCTGCAGCTTCGTTCAGCAGTCGATTAACAACTTCGTCCAGAATAGCTTCGGCCACTTTAGTAACTTCATCTTCTTTTCCTGCTTCTGGGTTGGCTGTCAACTCGAGGGGCTCTGGAGGAGGAGATAGTTCAGCTGCGATATAAAACGTAAATAAGTCCGAAGTCGCAAAATTAGTAAATAAAGTTAAAAAGTTATTAAGTAATACCTATTTGCCTCTCAAGTTCCGCCGCTTTCTCAGCTGCCTTCGTCGCTTCTTTTGAATCATGGGAATCTTTTTCACTCTTTTTTATCATCTCGTGCGCCATCCCTCGGCCGCCATTCTCCCAGATGTCAGTAAAGAATTTTCCGCCAATTAAGCTTGCTTCGGCCGAGGGATCTTTTGTATCTTCAATAGATAAAGTAGCTTCGGCTTGAGCCAAAGCTTTCACTTGGTCGCAGCCTGATTTCTCTAAAATAGCTGTGATTCCCCTGGCACCCGAGAAAGCGCAGATATCCCCGCGACCACTCAAAACTTCTTGAAAAGCTTCAGCTTCGTTATTGATCCAATCAATTGGGCCTTCAGGATCACCCCTTACGAAGTTGTCTTCGTTAGAAAATGCACCAACATTGGCGAAACTAGTTTTTATTTTCTTAACATACTCTATAGACTTTTCATAGCACCTCTCCTTGGATGCATGAAGTTCATCAACTGTTTTTTGTAAGTGGTTCCTCCAATATACACTAATATCTCGATCAGTCTCTGCAACACCGCATTTTTCTTTAGCTTCGAATAGCTGTTTTCGAAGATCTTCGATTTCGTATTTTTGAGCTTCAGCTTGGGCTTTGGAAGCAACTTCGTCTTCTCCTATTTTGTTCAACAATGAGTGTAATATTTTATCTTTTTCAAGACCTTCGTTCCTTAGTCCAATCACTTCGGAACGAAGGTTGTTCAAGGCTATGATATATCCTTCATCTTCGGCACTTTTTTGTGCCCTGGGGGCGTTGCTAAGAATAAGGCCCTGCAAAAAATGCAGTATTAAGTGTAAGCAAATGGAAAATTTTGTTTTTAAATACAAAAATTTAATTTTCTCACTTTTAAACTATTGTATGCTAAGCTGTCGGCCAACTCATCTTTTGATAACACTGAGAGCCCATCTTCTAGTGTAGGGAAACCGAAGCTCTTGCCCATCTCTCGGCAGACAGAAATCTCTTTGCTGTCTGGGAGACAATACAAGAAGTCTTCTTCCCTGCTGCCGTTGAATACCGGTGCCCCCTTTGGATATTTTAATCTTTGAGCATAGAATTGAGCCTCTTGCTTTTCTTTTTCAGATAATCTTTTTCCCGAAGCATGTCGTATAATATAATCAGGAGTTTCAGACGATGCTTCGGGAATAGGAATGGCAGTTTTTCCAGTCAGAATTACTTCTCCAGCTTCCTTTTCTATCTTTTCTCCGATTTCCAAGGATTTCTCCTCGGCGGGCTCTGAAGGCCCAGCTTCGGTCTCGACTTGGACCTTGGCAGCTTCGACCTCAATGTGTGTTTCCGAAGCTTCGGCAGCTTTCTTCGGAGTAGGGCTTGAAGTTTTTATTGTTTCTAGCATATCTAATACGTTGACCATTCTCTTCCTCTTGGGGGTCGTCGAAAGATCCTTTTGTGCCTTCGGCATTGTCACCTCTGCCGAAGGACTTATTACTTCCAATATTCTTGTTTTCTCAACCTTCATCTCTTCAATGTCAATGGCCTTCGGCTCATCTGATTTGGCTGATGATGCCTTCGGCGATATAGATGGTTCAATTTTCTGCGTAATCGCAGGTTTCTTACCTTCGGTCACCGAAGAGGTCTCACCGCCAAATTCAGGCACTATGGCCGGTTCAATATAGCGTGGTCGATGAGTAAGGACCTTCATCCTTTTCCTCTTTGGCGCGGGCTCGCTCGGAGCAGCTGAAGCATCATCTCTCCCCGAACCTCCACTTTTTCTTTTTTGCCCCCGGGGCGGGTAACGGTAGTTAGGATACATGAACCCAAGGGCATCAAAAACTCTATTTAGTCTCTTCTTTTTCCGGTTCCCGAAGGCCGCAGATAATGTGTTATCTTCTGCTCTGGAGTACAGCCCAAGCAGATCATCGCTTGTAGCTTCGACGCTTTTCAGCCAGTCGTCGTCTGGCTCAATAAACTGGTCTCTAAACCTGAAGGTATATTTTAGTCGAACCAAACCACCTTCATGGGGATTGCTGATGGATTCTTTTGGAATCTCCCAGTCGGCTAACAATGGCCATATCCTGTAGGCCACGTGCTCTTGAACTAAGTCCCTTGTCCCGATGAAAGAGCAGACTAAGCCGAAGGCCTTGCGACATTCTTCGGCCGCTTCGTCAATTTCTACCTTTGGTTTCCGGAGCCCGAAGCGTTGCCAGATAGGGCGCATGATTATATCTTTAATGTCTTCTCGTGCCTTTAAATCATTATTTACATAAAACCATTCTTTCGTCCAGTCTCCGGGCCATCTCTTCCGAAAAGTCGGTACTGGGGAGCTTGAGCCAGAACGAGCAACAAAGCTATAGCAGCCGAAATTGTTATGATACTGTTCTTTACCCCAGGGCTTCGTCTCATATAACAGTTCATGCATACTGCAGAAACTTTTTGCATTTGGCTCCAAGCCCTGACTCCTTAAAGCCCACACGAAGATTCCCAATCTTATAATAGCTTCGGGGGTAATCTGGTGAAGGTAAATCTGAAATATCTTCAAAACCTCGACTACGAAACTGCTCAGAGGAAGTCGAAGCCCAGCCTTCAAAAAGTTTCAGAAGATCACGACTTCATTCTCCTCTGGAGTAGGACAAGTCTTCTCTCCGTCGTCAGCCCTCACAACAGACATATCCCGAAAGTATCTCCCCCTCATGTTGTCAAGATGGCTTTGTTTAATAGTTGATTTTCCAAAAACTGCATGGCTCGGTCGCCAGGGTCGATCTTCGGAGTCTTCCCCGCCGCTCTCCACATCATAGCTATCACTATCACTAGTGTCTTCAGATAAACCCTCCAAAGTTTCCCTAGCAATCTTCTCTGCATTTGTCCTTGCTATTGATTCAATAAAGCCAAGATTCATCTCCTCAGAAAGGCTCAGCTTCGGTTCAGCGATAGCTTTCTTATCCTCAGACATCTTCGAAAGTGCTGAGAAAAGTGCTATCAAAGCCGAAGCTTAAAAATTTAAAAAAGCAAAGCAAGTGTTGATGCGCAAGAGCTAAAAATTGAGTAAGCAAGAGCAGATGGCAAGAAAACGTGCCAAATGAGCTCGTGGTGTGCTCTTATTTATACGCCTGGTGCGTTGCGTGCTGGAGGGCCCGCTTGTCAGTGGCTGTTGCTATTCTAGCAAAGGGAAGGTGTTTTTTCGGACCTTCGGCTCAGGGCCTTCGTCCTTGTCGCAATTTGAATTTATCATTCTAACAAATTAATATTGCGAGGGGCTACTGTTGGGGGCCTTCGGCTTCTGAAGGTCCTCAAAAACATGATTTAGCAATGTTTCTGGAAGTATAATGCATGAACAGGTACCTTCAGACTTAAATTGAAACCACAGTGTGAAGAAGCACGGGAAGGAGTACGAAGGATAGTGCGAAGCCGAAGCTATGCGTAGGACAGCTTCGGCATGATAGCAGAAAAGGGAAACCAACTTAAAGATGAAAAGGCTATTTAGACATCGATGGACTACTATAGAGTTATTAGCAAATGTAAAGGGCATGAGTGTAATTTTACATGGGCTGCGTCCCGTGCCTATAAATAGATGAACAGTAACTCCGTACTGTTCATGTTGACTTGGCATTGATCCTTGCGTCACGCTGGTACTTTTACCTTCTCTCAAGTCGAAGGTACACTTGTAATTTGATATTGTTTCTATTTTTCCATAAATAAAAATGAGATAATGATGATATATGACCGCTTATATTATTTTTTATGCTTTATATGATTCTTTCTCCATCCTTATATGTTATGTTGACGAAGGTATGTCCTTCATTACCTTCGTCCGAAAATCATTATATCCTAAGGGAAATAATACTTCGAAGGACGAAGGGCTTTAACGTTTAACGTTTTCTGTGTTGCCTTGTTCTTAACTCATAGCACTCACTTGAGAACAAGTCCCCAACAATATACATGCATAAGACATTACATCATACAAAGGAAAAACATTATAAAACATGCAGTACAAAATAGAGCGCGCTACTACGGTCTCGAGAGGAAAAAGAAACGTCGAACTCGAAGCTACGGTTGAGAAGTTAGAGCGTTAACGCTAAACAAGTATTAACTATAACTTTTAGTTCAACATTATCAAATATAAATATTATACATCATTTAGTTCGATTAATCTGCTACACTAGCAAATGTCAGTTAATTAAGTAATTTAATTAAAACGAGAGATTCTAAGCGAGACGAATTTACGACGCGTGAAACAGCACGACAGCGTGCAGACGACGCGCGGACACGCGCGACATAGCACGCTGACGACACAGGAAGCAGTGCGCGCGACGAGCGCGAACGACGTGCGAACCAGCACGCCACCACGTGCGGAACAGCACGCGTGACAAACGAGGAAAACTAAATAGGTGACGTGTTTATACCAAACAAATATTAGATAATTAAAAAGTAGTTAAGTTAATATTGGTCATGTTAATATTTATTATAGAAGCGTAGTTGAACACTACATATTTAATCTAATTGAAATATTAATCTAATAAATATTAGTCGAGCGAACCTTAAGTTAACTATCCAAAATATGCGACCGGATGAACTAATGTTATTAATATGAGTGTCTATAAGCGAAAGCAATTTATTATCACGCGCAGGCGCCACGCGACACACGTGATCGACGCGCGAGATACGCGCGACACACGAACTAGACGCGCGGCACGAACGCGCGAAGGAATGACGACGACACGCAAACAGCGCGCAAATGACACGCGAAACAACGTGCGCGACAGCGCGCGAACAATGCGCGACGACACGCGGACACACGTGACTTAGCGCGCGAACAATGTGTGGCGATGCGCATGATCCACACGCGCGACACGCGAGAATCACTTAATGAACGTCGTGCTTATACTACACAATTATTAAACAAAAAACTTATTGACCCTGTCGGCATTTATTTATAAGTGCCGAGCTAAAAGCTATTAATTAGATTTGATTAGAGAGACAATTTAACAACCTTAATCAGCTAACATTTAATTAATTATATAAAACATGCTTAATGATGAAACCTTAGTATTAACACGTAAACTACGTTAATATGAATCTATCACAAATAGAATGGAATAAATTAGGTCTATAACTTAAAAGTACTCCAATAATTATCAATCGCGGAGTAACGACAATGTGGTGCGATCCTATCGGTCGGAATTGTGCCACACAAAGGGTCACAAGCATAGAAAAATCACCATTTGTGGGATCAGATGTGGCCCTTCTTCAACCTCCTCACATCTCTCTCAGGAATGCAGGGAAAAACAAATCACCGGGGTCCTCGGCTAGGATAGGGGACGCGCGCTAGGGCAAGGGTGGCTGGCTGCTCGCCGGGCTACCGGCCGCCGCGCCAGGGAGCTCGTGGATACAGGGGTCGGGGCGCAGGAAGCCGCGGCCAGGGGCTGCCGCGCCCTAGGACGCTGAGGTTGGTCGCGCTTCAGGGCGCCGCACGCCATGGCCGCTGGCCGACCGAGAATGGAGGGGAAGGGAGCCGCGACAGATGGGATTGCTAGCCACGCTCGGTCAGCGCGCCGCGCGTGGAGCAAGGGAGGGGCAGGGGACGAGAGGCCATGAGGGCGCGCACCGTGGGTGGGCTTCGTCAACCAACGGCTGCCGGGACACAGGGGCGAGGGGAAATGGGACCATGGCTAGGGGAGGTAGAGGGAGGGGCATCGGGCAGGGTAGAGGGCTCCTCACCTCGACGGGGGAACAGCAGCTACAGTCCATGGATGAACCTTCAACTCGCCATGGATCATCGGTGACTCGTCGGAGTAGTGGGCGGTTGGGGAACGTCAGTGGGGTTGCGTGCAGGGGCTTCGAGTGACTACGCAGAGTGCACACGCCCGAAGGCCGCTCGGCCGAGGGAACAGAGGGAGGACGCAGGGGATGGGAAAGAGGGAGAGGACTCACCTAGAACCGCCATGTGCAGGGACATCTGCTTCTGCGCGATTTGGATCTGGGGAGGCAGATGAGGAGTTATGCGACGGTGGGGTGGGTATATAGAAGAGAACGCAGGAGGTGGTTGCTAAATTCGTCATCAATTGCGTCGCAATCGAGTGAGAGAGGCGGTTGCGAGCACGACGAACTGCGCGAGACAGTTTAAGACGGAGACTGAGTCGGACGAGCGGTAGACAGGGTTAGATAAAATTAGAGCAGGACGGTCAGAGCTGGCCCGTGGGTCCAAGACAATGTGATAGACGTCGGAGGGGTAGAAAGGGATAGATGAGGATAGCCGACACAAGTAGCTTGATGTTCGCGAGAGAAGAAGCAGTTCGGTGATTTCGCGAAAAAGGGCACGAGATCTGGAATAGGCTCGACGAGAGGAGCAAGAAATATATATGTATTATCGAAATTCCAGATTTTTATAGTTTCTTCGCAAATGCTAAATTTTTAGCTATTTAAATGATATTAAAAAAACTGAAATTCATATTTAATATCCGAAGAAATGTTCCAAAGATTCCAACCATTCTTGGGAATGTCCTCGAGATATTTTTAACATGTTTCGATAAAATTTTGCACTCATAAACACTATGCATTGGCATGAATGCAACACTCAAGCACCTCTGAGGTTTTATTTTACTAAGCTTACACCTAGATATAAAATAAAATAATTCTCCACTTTTAGGAAAAAGAGAAGGGAAGCAAAGAAATGAGAGTGTAACACCTGAATTTGGTGGATATTAGAAAAGAAATTTTATACCCCAAATTCAGGGTGTTACAAATCTAACCCCCTTAACAGAATCTCGCCCTCGAGATTCAAGAAGAGGCTAGCAAGAAATTGAGATTGGTTCATCGGTCTTTCATAGCTTCTTATGACTCAACTTTGACTCTAGCAACTTTAACTTGTGGACTGGTTGCTTTGACCTTCAGATGTTCGAGACCAACTGATGCAATTCTTGAGGATCTCCTGGACATGTGGGTTAGGACCCGCACATGCTTCCGCTGCATCACTTCAATTTATTGGTTGATGTTGATAGCATTGTCTTCAGTGGGGTTAGCAGCTAACCCCCTTAACAGGAGCATTGATATGCGCTTGGTGAAGATGCTGACAACTCTGATCTTGACTGATTAAGAGAGGTTGGACAATGCTAACCGAACAGGTGCAAGAAGGAAGGGTATAGATAGAAAAGGTAAGCGTAGATGGATTAAAGAGAGAAAAGGGAGAGCACCCAGCTAGTAAACTGATGTCATTGCGAACCAAAGGCCACAACACATCAACACTCATCACAAAGAAGCAAATCAGTCATCACACAAAGACAAACAACACAACCATACAACAACAAACATCTCGTTGCTATACGTTTCTTTTAATTAAATGGTGGTCTTTCTTAAAAAGGGAATAACTACTCTCTAAGGTTGTCGAAGGACAAGGAGAAGAACAAGATGTGCAAGATAGGGGCATGAGCACAATAAAGGATGGAGTTAAAGCAAGCATTGTAAGCGACCAACAAAAGGATACGACCAAGGGCATAATGGGTAAAACAACACTCTCGAGTTGAGATAGAAAAGGGGAGATTTCCAAAAGCAGACCTAAGATAAGTATCAAGTCAAGATCTAGTGATTATAAGGGTACGAGGGATATCAAACAAAAGTTAAGACTCACAACGCGACAGTGGAAAAGGGAACGACCAAGAGCGGGATGAATAAGACAACACTATTCAACTGAGACGGGAGAGAAGGCTTTCAAATGCAAGTGCAGGATAAGCATTAAGGTAAAGATCGAGTGATGACAAGGGTTAAGGTTATAATAGACAAACACACAACAAAGGAGGTATTTTTTAGATGAAACTTGCAAGGCATCGAAGAAGGGGGAGCAGCCAATGATGAAGTAGGTGAGGCATTATCCTTGAACAGGGATGGAAAAGAGGAGGCTATAAAGGGTAGGTTCAAAGTAAGCTTGAAGGTCAAGGTATAGATATTGAAAGGATCAAAGGTGATAACGGACAAGAACATAAGAGAGGAGGTAAATGGGCAGAAGAACGAATGATACAAGTACCATAAAGGATGGAGTTAAGACAGGACCTGCAAATGGAAAAGGAGAGGGTACGTCCAAGGGCCAGATAGGTAAATTGCTACTCTCAAATTGAGGTGGAAAGGAGGGGATTTTTAAAGAGTAGAAATAAAGATGAGTATCATGGCAAGATCGATGGACGATAAGGTGAGGGTGATAGCAAATAAAAAAATACAGCAAGGGATGGAATTAACACAAAACTTATAAGGCAGCAAGAAGTGAAAAGAAATCAAGGAAGAGATAGGTAACTCGCAACTCTCAAACTTTCTCAAAATAAAGGAGAGGCTTTTAAAGGATAAGTTCAAGGTAAGAATTTAGGTAGAAGACATAAATATCGCAAGGGTCAAAGGCAATAACAGATAAGAGTATAGGAGAAAAGATGAAGGCATAGAAGAGCCAATGGTATAAGTACAACAAAGAATGGTGTTGCACCCAAGCTTACATGCGGTAAAGAAGAGGATATAGCCAAGGGTGAGGTAAGTAAAACACCGCTCTCAAATTGAGATAGGAGACTAGAGATTTTAGATAACAGACATAACGTAATCACAAGGTAGGATAGAGTGATGAAAAGGGTAAAGAAAATAACAAACAAAACACAACAAAGGATAGAGTTAAAAACTCGCATGTGGCAAAGAAGAGGATACGACCAAGGGAAAAGTAGGTAAAGTACAATGCTCAGATTAAGATGGAAAAGAGGATATTTTAAAGGTTGGTATAAGATAAACATCAAGGTAAGATATAGAGGTGTCAAGGGTAAAGATGATGATATTGAAAAGCATAACAAAGGATAGAGTTAAGGCAAGACTCACAAAATGGCAAGGTGGAGAAAACAATCAAGGGTAAGATAGGTAGGGTTCCAACAGAAGAGTTGAAGTAAAAATTCATTACCCAAGGAAGTTACAAGGAACAACTAGGTCACCAAGGATGTGCAAAATAAAATGACCGCTCATGGATCATTAAGAAACAAGGGCAGTCAATGACATGTAAACTGAAATGTTTTAAATAGACATTGGATATAAAGGTAAGCATATAAAAAAGATGAGAGTATGTAAGATCTCAAGGAGATGAGCATACTAATACCAAGAGACAAGAAATTGCCGAAAAATAGCGACTTAACAACAGAAAAGGAAAATGACTCAAAAGACAGAAAGGTCATGGACATATAAACTGGAATGTTTAAGTAGGCAGTAGAAATTCAGAAGTAAGTATTTGAATCAAGAGTATTGAAGAATCTAGGGGTAAAAGCATGTCAATACCAAGGGAATAGGGATGGTCAAATGGCAGCAATTTAATAATGGAAAAGGAAAGAATCACAGAAGACCAAGAGGTTATGGTCAAGGGGCACCTACAAAGATGTCGCAAGCACAAGGGTGAGATCAGATCTAATAGATTGAGAAAAGTATAGATCATACTAGAATAAAATACTTTTAGCAAGGTGATATATAGGGGCATAACATAGAATTAGTCAATATGACTAATATTTTAAAACAACATCAAGGATGAGGTGAAGTAAAAATCAATAAGTCCTTAAAACAGCCAATGCTACTCTAGGTCAGCGGTCCTACAGTCAGCACGGCTTTGATACCACTTATGTCACACCCGGTTTTGAAGGTAAACCGAATGCGAACCATGTATGTGCCAGGATCAGAAATTCACGTACACAGCGATTACATAAATGACTCATCATAGCACAATGCTTCGAATAACAATAAAGAGTAAGTAATAATATTACAGACTAGAGCCATTTACATAATATGAATCAAAGTACACATAGTAGAAACATAGCCAACGTAAACAACCCACCACAGGCAGCTGACTAGGGGAGGTCGCTAGCCTAATCCTTAAACTCGTCGTAGTCCTGGAACTCCTGGAGATCCGCCTCGACACCTTCTTCTTTACCTGAGCATAGATTGCACCAAAGGAAACCTGGTGTTTTGTGAAAGCAAGGGTGAGTACACATCAACGTACTCAGCAAATGTCCCGTTTGGCTGAAGTGGACTAGCTTTATGTGGGGTTAAGGTCAAGCAGTTGCTTTTAGTTGGTCAGGTTATTATTAGTAGTAGAGAGCCAAGTTTTAGCATTAACCCAAGTTGTTAACCTAAAAGTATCCTTTCCAAGCGGAAAGAATACCAGAAACCATTACCATAATCATAATCAAAACCATCATCCTCATCATCACCTGTAAACCAAACATCTCTGATCAATGTGTCTCTAATCAATGGAGCTCCCTTGGCCGCTCATAACCGTGAGCACGACTGATATATCAGTTTCATAACACTCTGCAGAGGTTGCGCACTTTACCCACAAGCCGTGATTCCCTCTTGCCTCGGGCCGATCAAACCCTTAAACACTACCAAGGTGAATAGGCAGGGTCTCACTATGTAGCCTTTACAAAGATTCCCTGAGGATGTAACCGCCCGTTAGGTTTCCTAAATGCACCGCACTCCTCCCCAAGGGGTGAACCAACCTTGGCAGAGCGAGCCGCATACACCGAGCCCCATTAACAGCACGACGGCGAAGCGAACTACACCCCCAGTTCCTCTAATTATTCAGCTAAGGGCGTCCCATTCCACCCTCATGGTTGCACTGTTTTCCCGGGTGGTCATCCAACGAACAGGTCCTTACGGAGAGGCACTCGAGAAACCGCTCGAGCCCCCTAAAGTATCACTAGTCCAACATCATAATCAAGATATCATCAACGTATCATAAGTGTTCACATCATGTTCATTGATTAAAGTAAAGCAATAGCATGAAGCTAACCATAGTAACCCAAAAGGTAATCAAGGACAAGGTAAATACAAAGCTAGTCAATCCTTATGTTTCAATTAAGTAATGCGGGATAGTGAATTATAAAGTAAATGAGACATAATGGGTTAGAGGACACTTGCCTTCACCAAACAGATGCTCAGGATCTTCAGCCTCGTAGAACTCGAAGAGTTCGATCTCTTGGTCGCCGAAGCTTGACTGTCGATCCCTCGAAGCTCGGGAACGAATCGCAATCTATTCGTAACGCGAATTAAGAGGAACAGGCACAAGCAAACAAACATATACATGCATAAGACATTACATCATACAAAGGAAAAACATTATAAAACATGCAGTACAAAATAGAGCGCGCTACTACGGTCTCGAGAGGAAAAAGAAACGTCGAACTCGAAGCTACGGTTGAGAAGTTAGCGCGTTAACGCTAAACAAGTATTAACTATAACTTTTAGTTCAACATTATCAAATATAAATATTATACATCATTTAGTTTGATTAATCTGCTACACTAGCAAATGTCAGTTAATTAAGTAATTTAATTAAAACGAGAGATTCTAAGCGAGACGAATTTACGACGCGCGAAACAGCACGACAGCGTGCAGACGATGCGCGGACACGCGCGACATAGCACGCTGACGACACACGAAGCAGTGCGCGCGAGAGTGCGAACGACGTGCGAACCAGCACGCTACCACGTGCGGAACAGCACGCGTGACAAATGAGGAAAACTAAATAGGTGACGTGTTTATACCAAACAAATATTAGATAATTAAAAAGCAGTTAAGTTAATATTGGTCATGTTAATATTTATTATAGAAGCGTAGTTGAACACTACATATTTAATCTAATTGAAATATTAATCTAATAAATATTAGTCGAGCGAACCTTAAGTTAACTATCTAAAATATGCGACCGGATGAATTAATGTTATTAATATGAGTGTCTATAAGCGAAAGCAATTTATTATCACGCGCAGGCGCCACGCGACACACGTGATCGACGCGCGAGATATGCGCGACACACGAACTAGACGTGCGGCACGAACGCGCGAAGGAATGACGACGACACGCAAACAGCGCGCAAATGACACGCGAAACAACGTGCGCGACAGCGCGCGAACAATGCGCGACGACACGCGGACACACGTGACTTAGCGCGCGGACAACGCGTGGCGATGCGCACGATCCACACGCGCGACACGCGAGAATCATTTAATGAACGTCGTGCTTATACTACACAATTATTAAACAAAAAACATATTGACCCTGTCGGCATTTATTTATAAGTGCCGAGCTAAAAGCTATTAATTAGATTTGATTAGAGAGACAATTTAACAATCTTAATCAGCTAACATTTATTTAATTATATAAAACATGCTTAATGATGAAACATTAGTATTAACACGTAAACTACGTTAATATGAATCTATCACAAATAGAATGGAATAAATTAGGTCTATAACTTAAAAGTACTCCAATAATTATCAATCGCGGAGTAACGACAACGTGGTGCAATCCTATCGGTCGAAATTGTGCCACACAAAGGGTCACAGGCACAGAAAAATCACCAGTTGTGGGATCAGATGTGGCCCTTCTTCAACCTCCTCACATCTCTCTCTCTCTCAGGAATGCAGGGAAGAACAAATCACCGGGGTCCTCGGCTAGGACAGGGGACGCGCGCTAGGGCAAGGGTGGCTGGCTGCTCGCCGGGCTACCGGCCGCCGCCCCAGGGAGCTCGCAGATACAGGGGTCGGGGCGCAGGAAGCCGCGGCCAGGGGCTGCCGCGCCCTGGGACGCTGTTGGGGCGAAGGCGAAGACGCCACCCTTCGCTCGAGGCCTTCGCCGTAGTCGGTGATCCAACGGAGACAACGGGCAGGGGACACCCTTCGCCCCATTCAACATCGGACGAAGACCTGCGACGAAGTCATCCCACCGTGCGGCCTCGTCCAGCATGGGGGCCCGCGTGTGATCCGGCCCATTGTAACGGGCCCTGCGTGGCCGCTGCGTGTTACGGGCCTAATTTGTAAAGGCATCCCTGTAATTACAGTCTGTAACCCCGCTTTATAGGAATATTCTGGGGATAACCTAGGTGTCTGAGGGCACATGTGTCCTTAGCACAAGACGCTGGGCACTCAGGTACCTATAAATACCCCCGCACAGTGCCCTTGAGAGGCCAGATGAACAGAGCTTTTGCCATCACGTGCTAAAACCCTGTTTGCGCTATTGCACCCCTTCCGTTGGATCAACTTGCGCCTGTGAGCAAGTTCCAACAGACGCTGAGGTCGGTCGCGCCGCGCTGGCTGCGCGCTGGCCGCGAGCCACGCTCGCCGCGCCGTCGGGGGCGCGCCTCCGTGCTTGAGGGCACCGCACGCCATGGCCACTGGCCGACCGAGAATGGAGGGGAAGGGAGCCGCGACAGATGGGATTGCTGGCCATGCTCAGTCAGCGCGTCGCGCGCGGAGCAAGGGAGGGGTAGGGGATGAGAGGCCATGAGGGCGCGCGCCGCGGGTGGGCTTTGTCGACCAGCGGCTGCCGGGACACAGGGGTGAGGGGAAAGGGGACCATGGCCAGGGGAGGTAGAGGGGGGGCATCGGGCAGGGCAGAGGGCTCCTCACCTCGTCGGGGGAACAACATCTACAGTCCATGGATGAACCTTCAACTCGCCATGGATCATCGGCGACTCGTTGGAGTAGTGGGCGGTTGGGGAACGTCAGTGGGGTTGCGTGCAGGGGCTTCGAGTGACTACGCAGAGTGCACACACCCGAAGGCCGCTCAGCCGAGGGAACAGAGGGAGGACGCAGGGGATGGGAGAGAGGGAGAGGACTCACCTAGAACCGCCATGTGCAGGGACATCTGCTTCTACGCGATTTGGATCTGGGGAGGGAGATGAGGAGTTATGCGATGGTGGGTGTGTATATAGAAGAGAACGCAGGAGGTGGTTGCTAAATTCATCATCAATTGCATCGCAATCGAGTGAGAGAGGCGGTTGCGAGCACGACGAACTGCGCGAGACAGTTTCAGACGGAGACTGAGTCGGACGAGCGGTAGACAGGTGTCGGGGACCATAATTAGGGGTACCCTCAAGACGCCTAATTCTCAGCTGGTAACCCCCATCAGCATAAAGCTGCAGAGGCCTGATGGGTTTGATTAAGTCAGGGATCAGTCCATACGAGCGACTCGATCACGCCACGCCCGAGCCTAGCCTCGGGCAAGGGCAGCCGACCCCGAGGTGTTTCCGTCTCGCCCGAGGCCCCCTTTTTTACGGCAGACGCATCTCCGGCTCGCCCGAGGCCTTGCCTTCGTTAAGAAGCAACCCTGACTAAATCACCGTGCCGACCGACCAAGTCATTGGGGCATTTAACGCAAAGAGTGAGACTGACGGGCGGCCAGGCTTGGCCAAAAGCGCCATAGGAAGCTCCGCCCGACCCAGGGCTCGGACTCGGGCTAAGGCCCCGGAAGACGGCGAACTCCGCTCCGCCCGACCCAGGGCTCGGACTCGGGCTAAGGCCCCGGAAGACGGCGAACTCCGCTCCGCCCGACCCAGGGCTCGGACTCGGGCTAAGGCCCCGGAAGACGGCGAACTCCGCTCCGCCCGACCCAGGGCTCGGACTCGGGCTAAGGCCCCGGAAGACGACGAACTCCGCTCCGCCCGACCCAGGGCTCGGACTCGGGCTAAGGCCCCGGAAGACGGCGAACTCCGCTCCGCCCGACCCAGGGCTCGGACTCGGGCTAAGGCCCCGGAAGACGACGAACTCCGCCTCGCCCGACCCAGGGCTCGGACTCCGCCCTGGCCTCTGCCAAACGACCTCCGCCTCGCCCGACCCAGGAGCTCGGGCTCGACCTCGGCCATGCAGGACGGACTCAACCTCGGCTTCGGAGGAGCCTCCACGTCGCCCGACCTAGGGCACAAGTCCGCCACGTCGACAGGAAGCGCCATCATCACCCTACCCCGAGCCGACTCGGGCCGCAGAAAACAGGACTAACGTCCCATCTGGCTAGCTCTGCCAGACAGGCAATGATGGCGCCCCGCTGGACCCATGACGACGGCGGCTCTCAGCTCCCTTACGAAAGCAGGGGGACGTCAGCAAGGGCCCAACCACTCCGACAGCTGTCCCTCCGCCAGGCTCCATTGCTTCTCCGACAGCCACGACGCCACACCAGCTGGGTGCCAAGATCTCTCCGGCTGCCACCTTGGCATGTACTTAGGGCACTAGCTCTCCCCCGCTAGACACGTAGCGCCTTGCTACACCCCCATTTGTACACCTGGATCCTCTCCTTACGCCTATAAAAGGAAGGACCAGGGCCTTCTTAGAGAAGGTTGGCCTCGCGGGAACGAAGGGCAGGGGCAGGCGCTCTCTTGGGGCCGCTCGCTCCCCTCACCCGCGGGGACGCTTGTAACCCCCTACTGCAAGCGCACCCGACCTGGGCGCGGGACGAACACGAAGGCCGCGGGATCTCCGACTCCCTCACGACCCGGCTCCGGCCACCTCGCTCTCGCTCTCTCCCCCCTTCGCGCTCGCCCACGCGCTCGACCCATCTGGGCTGGGGCACGCGGCACACTCACTCGTCGGCTCGGGGACCCCCCGGTCCCGAAACGCCGACAGTTGGCGCGCCAGGTAGGGGCCTGCTGCGTGTTGACGAGTAGTTTCCCGTCAAGCTCCAGATGGGCAGTCTCCAACGACCTCTTCAACCCGGGACGGTGCTCCATTTCGGAAGCCTCGAGTTCATGTCTTTCGACGGCAGCTACGACATGATACTCCTTCCACCGCCGCGCGACAGCGACAATGGTGGCGGACGGCCCGCCCGCCGGCGGCGGAATCGACGACGTCTTTCCCGCGTGGGGGAAGGACAACTTTCGAGCTCGCCCCATCCTCTCCCTCGCCATCGGAGGAGGAGGCGGGGCAACCAGGGCCGAGCGGGAGGCTGCGCTCAGTCAGCTGTCGAGCAAATCGACATCCCCAGCGCCCCAATGGAGGACGCGTCGGGCATCACCCGCGCGTTTAAGGCGAAGGCGAGCGCCGTCCCCCCGCGACACGCCGACCCCGAGCAAGTGGACGACGCCAGCACGCTCACGGAGGGCCTGCAGGACGTCGCCCTCGCCCCCAGGACGACGGCGCGATCAGCCCCCGATGTGACTTCGTTGCTCCTCGTCGACCAAAAGGTACCGGCTGATTCCCATCCTTTGTCATTTCGACTCGGCCTCAACCCGCCTAGCGACCTCGCTTTGGCGGGCGCTCACGTTGAGGCGAGTGCAACCCCTCTGGGGTTTCGTGTGCAGTCGCCTTGGGACCGATTGACGGGCGTCTCGACCTACGGACTCTCTGGGTCCGAGGAAGATGACGACCCCAGCATCTGCTGGGATTTCTCTGGATCTGGCAACCCCAGTGCCATGCGGGACTTCATGACCGCATGCAACTACTGCCTCTCCGACTGTTCCGACGGCAGCCGCAGCCTTGACGACAAGGACTACGGCCCGAGCCGCGAGTGTTTCCACGTCGAGCTAGGGGATCCCTCCGGAGGCAGCTGTCTCGGCATGCCGGAGGATGGTGATCCCCCTAGGCCAGCGCCTCGCGCCGACATCCCGCGGGAGCTAGCTGTGGTCCCCGTTCCGGCGGGGGGTCACGACCCACAGCTCGAGCAGGTCCGCGGGGCGCAGGCCGGGCTCGATGAGGGAGCAGGAGCGCTCGAGGCAATCCGCCGGGACGTCGGGCAGGTATGGGCGGGCCAGCCCCCGGCCGGAGAAATACGTCACCTGCCCCAAGGTCTCCAGCACCGCATCGCCAACGATGCCAGGGACATACCGCCACCCGCATCCGGCGGAACCGGTCAGGACCTGGCAGCCGCAGCGATGCTCCTCCGCGCGATGCCGGAGTCATCAACCACCGAGGGTCGGCGAATCCAGGGAGAGCTCAAGCATCTCCTGGAAGGCGCCGCGGCCCGGTGGGCCGAGAGCTCTGCCTCCCGAAGGCAGGGGTACCCCTCGGAACCTCGTGCCGCGACTTCCCGACTCATGCGGGAAGCCTCGGTCTACACCGGGCGCACGCGCAACACCGCGCCTGCGGCCCCGGGCCGCCTCGGCGACGAGCACCCTCATCGCGACCGTCGGGCCCGCCTCGACGAAAGGGTGCGCCGAGGTTATCACCCCAGGCGTGGGGGACGCTACGACAGCGGGGAGGATCGGAGTCCCTCGCCCGAACCACCCGGTCCGCAGGTCTTCAGTCGGGCCATTCGGCGGGCGCCGTTTCCGCCCCGATTCCGACCCCCGACTACTATCACAAAGTACTCGGGGGAAACGAGACCGGAACTGTGGCTCGCGGACTACCGCCTGGCCTGTCAACTGGGTGGGACGGACGACGACAACCTCATCATCCGCAACCTCCCCCTGTTCCTCTCCGACACTGCTCACGCTTGGTTGGAGCACCTGCCTCCGGGGCAGATTTCCAACTGGGAGGATCTGGTCCAAGCCTTCGCCGGCAACTTCCAGGGCACGTACGTGCGCCCCGGGAATTCCTGGGACCTCCGAAGCTACCGGCAACAGCCGGGAGAGTCTCTTCGGGACTACATCCGGCGATTCTCGAAGCAGCGCACCGAGCTGCCCAACATCACCGACTCCGATGTCATCGGCGCGTTCCTCGCCGGCACCACCTGCCGTGACCTGGTGAGCAAGTTGGGTCGCAAGACCCCCACCAGGGCGAGCGAGCTGATGGACATCGCCACCAAGTTCGCCTCTGGTCAGGAGGCGGTCGAGGCCATCTTCCGAAAGGACAAGCAGCCCCAGGGCCGCCCGTCGGAAGATGCCCCCGAGGCGTCTACTCCGCCCGGCGCCAGGAAGAAAGGCAGGAGGAAGTCGCAAGCGAAACGCGACGCCGCCAGCACGGACCTCGTCGCCGCCGCCTAGTACAAGAACCCTCGGAAGCCCCCCGGAGGCGCCAACCTCTTCGACAAAGCACTCAAGGAGACGTGCCCCTACCATCAGGGGCCCGTCAAGCACACCCTCGAGGTGTGCGTCATGATTCGGCGCCACTTCCACCGGGCCGGGCCACCCGCAGAGGGTGGCAGGGCCCGCGACGACGACAAAAAGGAAGATCACCAAGCAGGAGAGTTCCCCGAGGTCCGCGACTGCTTCATGATCTACGGAGGGCATGCGGCGAATGCCTCGGCTCGGCATCGTAAGCAAGAGCGTCGGGAGGTCTGCTCGGTGAAGGTGGCGGCGCCAGTCTACCTAGACTGGTCCGACAAGCCCATCACCTTCGACCAGGACAACCACCCCGACCACGTGCCGAGCCCGGGGAAGTACCCGCTCGTCGTCGATCCCGTCATCGGCGACGTCAGGCTCACCAAGGTCCTGATGGATGGGGGCAGCTGCCTCAATATCATCTACGCCGACACCCTCAGGCTCCTGCGCGTCGATCTGTCATCCGTCCGAGCAGGCGCTGCGCCCTTCCACGGGATCATTCCTGGGAAGCGCGTCCAGCCCCTCGGACATCTCGACCTTCCTGTCTGCTTCGGAACACCCTCCAACTTCCGAAGGGAGACGTTGACGTTCGAGGTGGTCGGGTTCCGAGGAACCTACCACGCAGTGTTGGGAAGGCCGTGCTACGCGAAGTTCATGGCTGTAAGACCCAAAATTAGTAGAAAAAAAAATATATAAACAAAGTATCATAATGCTTTGGAAATTAGGAAAAATAAGAAAAATGATGAGAAAAGGGATTTATCTTTTAAAGAAAACCATTTATACATCCCATGAAATAGATAACAAGGAGAATAAAACTTAAATTAGTAATGTTAAAATAATATGGTTTATATTCACCCTTGGATTTCAATTGATACATTTGAAAAATCTGAAAACTAAAATAGAAGTATAAATTTGAATTTGGAATAGAAAATAGAAAATAAAAGAGAAGGGAAGAACTAAGAAAAATATTACATAAAATAAAATAAATAAACATCCTTCACACTTATATTAATAAATTATACCTTTCAAACTGAGGACAAGTTATTCACAAAGTTTGAATTTAAACTTGAACTCAAATTGGATTTGGAAATGAAGAAAAGAAAATAGAAAAAGGAAAAATAGAAAGAAAAAGGGAAAAAGAATAAAACCTGCTGTTGGGCCGCAACCTGGAATTCGGCCCACTAACCCTTTCTCGCCGCGCGGCCCAACTTTCCCCCCCCCCCCCCGCCGCGCCGCACTCACTCGCTGACATGTGGGGCCCCCTGCCCAGTCTCTCTCACCCGCGCTCCGCTACTCTGGACCGATGACACGCGGGTCCCGCTGCTTAGTTCACCTCCCCGCGCGCGGCCACTTACATGTGGGACCCACTTGTCGGGTTCGTCCTCTTCGATCGACCGAAACGACCTCCGCGCGATCGCTGGCGGACTCCGCGCTCGGGCGCGTAGTAATCGGTGCTTCCGTTGCTCCCTGGGCTATAAAAGATGACCGCCGTGATCCCCCACCCTCATCTCATCCAATTGTACCCACATCCGAGCACCGTGGTGAACCAAGAGTTGCCGCCAACAGCAAACGCACGATTCACCGGTGTTCGGCTCGCGGGAAGCTTGGGAGCGTCTCTTCTAGGGCTGCCGCAAGTCGGGGGTGCCCTGCCGTGGTTCGGGGGCGTCTGGGGGTGGCTTAATTGCTCATCGGAGTTGCTCCGCCGCCGCGGAGCCTTGCTGTGTCGTGGGCAGGGATCACCGCGGCACAATTGAAGGTAACGGCACCTTTGTGACACTCGCCCTTCCCTCTGCATCGTGTAGCATCTCTCTGGGGTCCGATTGGGGCACCAGGGTCGCCAGGGCTCTGCACGCCGGCGTGAACTCCGCCGTTAGCCAGGGAGCGCCGCCGTGGTTGTGCGGGAGATAGAAGACGGCTCCCGTGCCGTCGGATGCGTTTAGGACGGTGAGGATTAGATCGGTGAATAACCCTTCGCTTGAGCAGATCGTGACCGTAGATCTATTCCTCAACGGTTAGAAAGGACTCTGGGGTATTTAAATCCGGGCCGCCCGCTGTTGATCCGACGGTCGGGAGCGCATACCGCTTCGCGGATGGCTCCGTCTAATCTGATCCGTTGGGAACGGATCGGACGGCTGTAATTAACCGATACCCTTTCGCCGAGCCATAATTGCAAAAGAGCCCCCGAAGTATTTAGATATCAACCCGCAGTCCGCGGTACAGAATTCTGAGTCTTAGGTTTATTTGCGCAGAGACCCCTGCACTTTTCAGTAAATGAGGCCCAGTCCAGAACTCGTTTAAATGGAATAAATTAAATAGAAAATAGATTTTTAATATGAAAATAATTGCTAGAACTTAGATAATTCATAGAAAATTCATTTTAGCTCCAAATTGAACCATTCCAGTTTCTAAAATTTTGTAATAATATTCTTCATCATTTAGTGCCTCTGTTTTGTCATGAAAACAATTGGAAATTTAATCTCTCACTTAATCCATTTTAAACACATAAAACCTTTGAAAATTCATAACTTAAAATCTATAACTCCAAAAGTAATGATTCCTGTTCCTATGATCTTATTTTAATATGTATATTATTAATGTGCATTTTGTCCTTATGATTGGTGTAATGTTAATTTTGCCTATACCATGTTTGTTTGAATTGCTACGACTAGCAGTGAGGATACGTATCACCTGAAGATCATCCTGGTACCTGGATTCTCAAGGCCCAGGCAAGTTGTGCCCTTGATCACTTCTTTTTACCCACTCATGTTCTAATTAATCATAATGATCTGCATAGGTTAATTTTGATGGGACCCAATAGGTTACCCTAGTTTGATTATCTTTATACCTTGTTTACCACTGAACCTTTTTGGGTAGTACTTGCTAGTGCTTTATGTGGTTTTGGGTATGAAGATACACTTTATTCATGATCACACTTTTATTATCAGTTGTTATTTACTGTTCATGATAAGATCATTATGTTAATTGGAACATGGAGAACCACCCGGGAAAACAGTGCTACCACAAGGGAGGAATGGGACCCCTTGGCTGAATAATTAGGAAAGCTAGTGGAAGACTACCTTACCCGAAAGGGGCAAGGGCAGTAGGGGAGTGGTCAGTGTAGGGAGGCCCTCGGGAGGATTTTGCTGCGATGGCGGTCCTGCAAGGGATTCCTGCATTGGAACTTCCTATAAACTGTAGCGGGTTTTCGGAAGCTAGTGGAACTTTGTAAAGGCCTCGTAGTGGATCCCTAGCCATTCACCTCGGTAGTGTCTAAGGGCCTTGCAAACCCTGGCGACATGGGATACACGACTTGTGGGTAAAGATGCGCAACCTCTGCAGAGTGTAAAACTGGTATACTAGCCGTGCTCACGGTCATGAGCAGCTCGGACACTCACATGATTAATTTATGGAACTAAATTCAATTTGTCATATGCATTGCATTGCAGGTGAGGTGTTACTTTTGTTCTACTACTTAATTGGGTTGGTATTTACTTATACTTAGTAATTGCTAATAAAATTTTGACCAACTTTAAAAGCAATGCTCAGCTCTAACCATCTTCTTTGGTAAGCCTTACACTTTATGAGCTCCCACCTTTGGTGAGTTCATACACATTATTCCCCACAACTTGTTGAGCGATGAACGTATGTGAGCTCACTCTTGCTGTCTCACACACACCACAGGTCAAGAACAGGTACCGCAGGATGAAGCACTTGGAGGATGCTGCGATGAGTTCGTGAGAGGTCTAGGCCGTCGTCTCCCAGTCAACTTTGGGTTGCTGGACCGTTGTCTCCTTATAATGTAATTATTTATTTTGTATAGAACTCCTGTTATATATAAAGTTGTGACATTCGATCCTGTGCCACTATACATCATATGTATGAGACTTGGTCCCAGCATACCTGGTGTTTATGTTAACCCCGGGTTTTGGACCCCTAGAATCCGGGTGTTACAGAAGTGGTATCAGAGGAATGTTGACTGTAGGACGAAACCTAGATAGAACTGGACAACCATTAAATACTTATCTTACTCTGATTCTTTTCTAAACTTATCTCAATCTTTTCTCATCTATTTCCGCTTTACTCTGATTATTCTTACCTTTTCTCTCTAAAGACAAATGTGGATTTCACATTTTGAAATCTTGTGCCTAAAGTGACTTTTAAGGAATAGGAAACCTAATCCTAGGAACAAAAACAAAACTATTTTTATAAGTGTCTATGAATTTGAATGTTTGTTCTTGTGATACTTGTTTGATTTGGATCTTTGATTGAGTGTGATGGGTTGTGGAGTAATGTCCACAATTACATCTGCATATACATCTAGGTATAAAGGATAGCATTTGTAAGATAACTAGACAAACTAGATTATCCCCTTAGAAAATATATGTAGTATTCCGTATCTATCTCATCTTAACATATTCTATCTTACCTTTGGACATTCACCTCGTACAACTAATTACCCTAGTCTTGACATAGAATATCTGGCCCAGCCCTGCCAAAGAAATTCCAGTACATAACCAACTATTAGCTTATTCATTCTGTCTACTAAATGATTCCCTTGCAAAGCTATCTTACCATATGCTTCTAACTTAGATGGTCAATACCAGGCGGGGTGGTGGAATTGATTTACCTGCTAATCGACAACCTCAACCACAGTCAGCAGAGATGAATCCTCCTAATCCTCCACAAGGCGGAGTTGATCCACTAGTCGCAGCTCAAATGAGAATGATGCAGCAAATGGCTGACACTATGGCAGATATGCGCACCCAAATGCAACAAGAACGCCAAGAAATGCACCAGGAAAGAGAGGATGCACGTCGGGAAATGCGCCAAGAACGGGAAGAGATACGCCAGGAGAGAAGAGTACAACAACAGCAGCTGCAGCAGCAACTTCAACAACAGCAGCAACAACAACAAGTGCCATTGCCTCCACCTCCACCACCAGTTCCACCCCGGGACAAGCACCGGGAATTCATGAGCCACAAACCACCAACCTTCTCCAACTCCGCAGATCCACTGCAAGCAGATGACTGGTTAAAGTCCATAGAGAAGATGCTCAACATAGCTCAGTGCTCAGATAGAGAGAAAGTACTCTATGCATCAGGTCGTCTTGCTGGTCCCGCTGTGGATTGGTGGGATGCGTACTGTGCAGCTCATGCTGCTGCCGATACAATTACCTGGGAAGAATTCTCCACACAATTCAGGAATTACCATATTCCTGCTGGACTCATGAAGATTAAGAGGAAGGAGTTTCTATCCCTCAAGCAAGGAAGTATGTCCGTGAGTGAATATAGGGACAAATTCATCCAGTTATCTCGATATGCTCCCAGAGATGTTGAGGATGATGAGCAAAAGCAGGAGCTCTTTCTGGACGGAATGATTGGACCCTTGCAATATCAACTGGTATCGCACACATTCCCATCCTTCCAAAGGCTACTTGACAAAGCTATTGCTGTAGAAAACAAGAGGAGTATATTTGGAGAGAAGAGAAAGGTTGTCAACCCAGGGCAGGCTGGAAGTAGCTCCCGTCCTCGCTATACTACCACTCCAAGTACACCAGCTAGTGGCAGTTCTGGACAACAAACCCATCAGACACCAACTGCTCCTCCAAAGGCAAGCACTCCAGTAGGAACCGTTGCTCCTAACACAACCGCCATCAGGACATGCTTCAAGTGTGGACAACCGGGACACTACGCCAACTACTGTCCCAACAGAGCTGCCTACACCACACCGGCTCCGATGAAGCAAGGACAAGCCTCGGCAGGAAAGAGTCAGCCCCTATCTATCAACCGGGGATATGCCCATCATGCAGAAATAGAAGCTGAACCCGGTGAACTTGAAATTCAAGAAGAAGAGCCAGTCGGAGATGAAGTAGTCGGTGAAGAAGTCAACGAACAACAAGAGTAGAGATAAACATAGATATAGATACATATATATATATATATTTTACTATTTGTAAGACCTAAATATTAGTTTAGCCAGTAGTAGTATTTTACTATTTTAGTAATAATAATAAGGTCCATTTGACCCTGTGTTTTGCTAATAAGATATGCATCATGCCGAGATTTTGTTTATGCATATGTGTTGAATCAATATGAACATGCACCCTTTTTCCTTACAAATCTCGAGGACGAGATTATTTTTAAGGGGGGTAGGATTTGTAAGACCCAAAATTAGTAGAAAAAAAAATATATAAACAAAGTATCATAATGCTTTGGAAATTAGGAAAAATAAGAAAAATGATGAGAAAAGGGATTTATCTTTTAAAGAAAACCATTTATACATCCCATGAAATAGATAACAAGGAGAATAAAACTTAAATTAGTAATGTTAAAATAATATGGTTTATATTCACCCTTGGATTTCAATTGATACATTTGAAAAATCTGAAAACTAAAATAGAAGTATAAATTTGAATTTGGAATAGAAAATAGAAAATAAAAGAGAAGGGAAGAACTAAGAAAAATATTACATAAAATAAAATAAATAAACATCCTTCACACTTATATTAATAAATTATACCTTTCAAACTGAGGACAAGTTATTCACAAAGTTTGAATTTAAACTTGAACTCAAATTGGATTTGGAAATGAAGAAAAGAAAATAGAAAAAGGAAAAATAGAAAGAAAAAGGGAAAAAGAATAAAACCTGCTGTTGGGCCGCAACCTGGAATTCGGCCCACTAACCCTTTCTCGCCGCGCGGCCCAACTTTCCCCCCCCCCCCCCCCGCCGCGCCGCACTCACTCGCTGACATGTGGGGCCCCCTGCCCAGTCTCTCTCACCCGCGCTCCGCTACTCTGGACCGATGACACGCGGGTCCCGCTGCTCAGTTCACCTCCCCGCGCGCGGCCACTTACATGTGGGACCCACTTGTCGGGTTCGTCCTCTTCGATCGACCGAAACGACCTCCGCGCGATCGCTGGCGGACTCCGCGCTCGGGCGCGTAGTAATCGGTGCTTCCGTTGCTCCCTGGGCTATAAAAGATGACCGCCGTGATCCCCCACCCTCATCTCATCCAATTGTACCCACATCCGAGCACCGTGGTGAACCAAGAGTTGCCGCCAACAGCAAACGCACGATTCACCGGTGTTCGGCTCGCGGGAAGTTTGGGAGCGTCTCTTCTAGGGCTGCCGCAAGTCGGGGGTGCCCTGCCGTGGTTCGGGGGCGTCTGGGGGTGGCTTAATTGCTCATCGGAGTTGCTCCGCCGCCGCGGAGCCTTGCTGTGTCGTGGGCAGGGATCACCGCGGCACAATTGAAGGTAACGGCACCTTTGTGACACTCGCCCTTCCCTCTGCATCGTGTAGCATCTCTCTGGGGTCCGATTGGGGCACCAGGGTCGCCAGGGCTCTGCACGCCGGCGTGAACTCCGCCGTTAGCCAGGGAGCGCCGCCGTGGTTGTGCGGGAGATAGAAGACGGCTCCCGTGCCGTCGGATGCGTTTAGGACGGTGAGGATTAGATCGGTGAATAACCCTTCGCTTGAGCAGATCGTGACCGTAGATCTATTCCTCAACGGTTAGAAAGGACTCTGGGGTATTTAAATCCGGGCCGCCCGCTGTTGATCCGACGGTCGGGAGCGCATACCGCTTCGCGGATGGCTCCGTCTAATCTGATCCGTTGGGAACGGATCGGACGGCTGTAATTAACCGATACCCTTTCGCCGAGCCATAATTGCAAAAGAGCCCCCGAAGTATTTAGATATCAACCCGCAGTCCGCGGTACAGAATTCTGAGTCTTAGGTTTATTTGCGCAGAGACCCCTGCACTTTTCAGTAAATGAGGCCCAGTCCAGAACTCGTTTAAATGGAATAAATTAAATAGAAAATAGATTTTTAATATGAAAATAATTGCTAGAACTTAGATAATTCATAGAAAATTCATTTTAGCTCCAAATTGAACCATTCCAGTTTCTAAAATTTTGTAATAATATTCTTCATCATTTAGTGCCTCTGTTTTGTCATGAAAACAATTGGAAATTTAATCTCTCACTTAATCCATTTTAAACACATAAAACCTTTGAAAATTCATAACTTAAAATCTATAACTCCAAAAGTAATGATTCCTGTTCCTATGATCTTATTTTAATATGTATATTATTAATGTGCATTTTGTCCTTATGATTGGTGTAATGTTAATTTTGCCTATACCATGTTTGTTTGAATTGCTACGACTAGCAGTGAGGATACGTATCACCTGAAGATCATCCTGGTACCTGGATTCTCAAGGCCCAGGCAAGTTGTGCCCTTGATCACTTCTTTTTACCCACTCATGTTCTAATTAATCATAATGATCTGCATAGGTTAATTTTGATGGGACCCAATAGGTTACCCTAGTTTGAATATCTTTATACCTTGTTTACCACTGAACATTTTTGGGTAGTACTTGCTAGTGCTTTATGTGGTTTTGGGTATGAAGATACACTTTATTCATGATCACACTTTTATTATCAGTTGTTATTTACTGTTCATGATAAGATCATTATGTTAATTGGAACATGGAGAACCACCCGAGAAAACAGTGCTACCACAAGGGAGGAATGGGACCCCTTGGCTGAATAATTAGGAAAGCTAGTGGAAGACTACCTTACCCGAAAGGGGCAAGGGCAGTAGGGGAGTGGTCAGTGTAGGGAGGCCCTCGGGAGGATTTTGCTGCGATGGCGGTCCTGCAAGGGATTCCTGCATTGGAACTTCCTATAAACTGTAGCGGGTTTTCGGAAGCTAGTGGAACTTTGTAAAGGCCTCGTAGTGGATCCCTAGCCATTCACCTCGGTAGTGTCTAAGGGCCTTGCAAACCCTGGCGACATGGGATACACGACTTGTGGGTAAAGATGCGCAACCTCTGCAGAGTGTAAAACTGGTATACTAGCCGTGCTCACGGTCATGAGCAGCTCGGACACTCACATGATTAATTTATGGAACTAAATTCAATTTGTCATATGCATTGCATTGCAGGTGAGGTGTTACTTTTGTTCTACTACTTAATTGGGTTGGTATTTACTTATACTTAGTAATTGCTAATAAAATTTTGACCAACTTTAAAAGCAATGCTCAGCTCTAACCATCTTCTTTGGTAAGCCTTACACTTTATGAGCTCCCACCTTTGGTGAGTTCATACACATTATTCCCCACAACTTGTTGAGCGATGAACGTATGTGAGCTCACTCTTGCTGTCTCACACACACCACAGGTCAAGAACAGGTACCGCAGGATGAAGCACTTGGAGGATGCTGCGATGAGTTCGTGAGAGGTCTAGGCCGTCGTCTCCCAGTCAACTTTGGGTTGCTGGACCGTTGTCTCCTTATAATGTAATTATTTATTTTGTATAGAACTCCTGTTATATATAAAGTTGTGACATTCGATCCTGTGCCACTATACATCATATGTATGAGACTTGGTCCCAGCATACCTGGTGTTTATGTTAACCCCGGGTTTTGGACCCCTAGAATCCGGGTGTTACAATGGCCATCCCCAACTACACCTACCTGAAGCTCAAGATGCCGGGCCCCAACGGGGTCATCACCGTCGGCCCCACGTACAAACACACGTTCGAATGCGATGTGGAGTGCGTGGAGTACGCCGAGGCCCTCGCCGAGTCCGAGACCCTCATCGCCGACCTGGAAAACCTCTCCCGGGAGGTGCCAGACGTGAAGCGACATGCCGGCAACTTCGAGCCAGTGGAGACGGTTAAGGCCGTCCCTCTCGACCCCAGTGGAGACACCTCCAAGCAGATCCGGATCGGTTCCGGGCTCGACCCCAAATAGGAAGCAGTGCTCGTCGACTTTCTCCGCGCAAACGCCGACGTCTTTGCGTGGAGTCCCTCGGACATGCCCGGCATACCGAGGGATGTCGCCGAGCACTCGCTGGATATTCGGGCCGGAGCCCGACCGGTCAGACAGCCTCTACGCCGATTCGACGAGGAAAGGCGCAGGGTGATAGGCGAGGAGATCCACAAGCTGATGGCAGCAGGGTTCATCAAAGAGGTATTCCATCCCGAATGGCTTGCCAACCCTGTACTTGTGAGGAAGAAAGGGGGGAAATGGCGGATGTGTGTAGACTACACTGGTCTCAACAAAGCATGTCCGAAGGTCCCCTACCCTCTACCTCGCATCGATCAAATCGTGGACTCCACTGCAGGGTGCGAAACCCTGTCTTTCCTCGATGCCTACTCAGGGTATCATCAAATCAAGATGAAAGAGTCCGACCAGCTCGCGACTTCTTTCATCACGCCCTTCGGCATGTACTGTTATGTCACCATGCCGTTCGGTTTGAGGAACGCGGGTGCAACGTACCAGCGGTGCATGAACCATGTGTTCGGCGAACACATCGGTCGCACGGTCGAGGCCTACGTCGATGACATCGTAGTCAAGACGAGGAAAGCCTCCGACCTTCTCTCCGACCTTGAACTGACATTCCGGTGTCTCAAGGCGAAGGGCGTCAAGCTCAATCCCGAGAAATGCGTCTTCGGGGTGCCCCGAGGCATGCTCTTGGGATTCATCGTCTCCGAGCGGGGCATCGAGGCCAACCCGGAGAAGATCACAGCCATCACAAGCATGGGGCCCATCAAGGACTTAAAAGGCGTACAGAGGGTCATGGGGTGTCTCGCGGCCTTGAGCCGTTTCATCTCGCGCCTCGGCGAAAGAGGCCTGCCCCTGTACCGTCTCTTAAGGAAAGCCGAGTGCTTCACTTGGACTCCCGAGGCCAAGGAAGCCCTCGGGAACCTGAAGGCGCTCCTCACCCAGGCGCCCGTCTTGGTACCCCCAGCTGATGGAGAAGCCCTCTTGGTCTACGTCGCCGCTACCACTCAGGTGGTCAGCGCCGCGATCATGGTCGAAAGGCGGGAAGAGGGGCATGCTTTGCCCATTCAGAGGCCAGTTTACTTCGTCAGCGAGGTGCTGTCCGAGACCAAGATCCGCTACCCACAAGTCCAGAAGCTGCTGTATGCAGTGATCCTGACGAGGCGAAAGTTGCGACATTACTTCGAGTCTCATCCGGTGACTGTGGTGTCATCCTTCCCCCTGGGGGAGATCATCCAGTGCCGAGAAGCCTCGGGACGGATCGCGAAGTGGGCGGTGGAAATCATGGGCGAGGCAATCTCGTTTGCCCCTCGGAAGGCCATCAAGTCCCAGGTACTGGCGGACTTCGTAGCCGAATGGGTCGACACCCAGTTGCCGACGGCTCCGATCCAACCGGAGCTCTGGACCATGTTCTTCGACGGGTCGCTGATGAAGACGGGAGCCGGCGCGGGCCTGCTCTTCGTCTCGCCCCTCGGGAAACACCTGCGCTACGTGCTCCGCCTCCATTTCCCGGCGTCCAACAATGTGGCTGAGTACGAGGCTCTGATCAACGGATTGCGAATCGCCATCGAGCTAGGGGTCCGACGCCTCGATGCACGCGGCGACTCGCAGCTCGTCATCGACCAAGTCATGAAGAACTCCCACTGCCGCGACCCGAAGATGGAGGCCTACTGTGATGAGGTTCGACGCCTGGAAGACAAGTTCTACGGGCTCGAGCTTAACCACATCGCCCGGCGCTACAACGAGACTGCGGACGAGCTGGCGAAGATAGGCTCGGGGCGAACGACGGTTCCCCCGGACGTCTTCTCCCGGGATCTGCACCAACCCTCCGTCAAGATAGGCGACACGCCCGAGCCCGAGGTGCCCTCGGCCCCGTCCGAGGTGACCTCGGCCCAGCCCGAGCCATCCTCGGTTCAGCCCGAGGAACCCTCGGCTCCCGAGGGCGAAGTACTGCGCATCGAGGAGGAGCAGAGCGGGGTCACGCCAGAGCAAGATTGGCAGACCCCGTACCTGCAATATCTCCGCCAAGGAGAACTGCCCCTCGACCGAGCAGAGGCTCGGCGGGTAGCGCGACGCGCCAAGTCGTTCGTCTTGCTGGGCGATGAGAAGGAGCTCTACCACCGTAGCCCCTCGGGCATCCTCCAGCGATGCATCTCCATCGCCGAAGGTCAGGAGCTCCTGCGGGAAATACACTCGGGGGCTTGCGGCCATCATGCAGCACCCCGAACCCTCGTCGGGAACGCTTTCCGCCAAGGCTTCTACTGGCCGACGGCGGTGGCTGACGCCACTAGAATTGTCCGCGCCTGCGAAGGGTGCCAATTCCATGCGAAGCAGACCCACCTGCCCGCTCAGGCTCTGCAAACGATACCCATCACCTGGCCCTTCGCTGTGTGGGGTCTGGACCTCGTCGGCCCTCTGCAGAAGCCGCCCGGGGGCTACACGCACCTGCTGGTCGCCGTCGACAAATTCTCCAAGTGGATCGAGGTCCGACCCCTGAACAGCATCAGATCCGAGCAGGCGGTGGCGTTCTTCACCAACATCATCCATCGCTTCGGGGTCCCGAACTCCATCATCACCGACAACGGCACCCAGTTCACCGGCAAAAAATTCTTGGATTTTTGCGAGGATCACAACATCCGGGTAGACTGGGCCGCCGTAGCTCATCCCATGTCGAATGGGCAAGTAGAACGTGCCAACGGCATGATTCTACAAGGGCTCAAGCCTCGGATTTACAATGATCTCAACAAGTTCGGCAAGCGATGGATGAAGGAACTCCCCTCGGTGGTCTGGAGCCTGAGGACGACGCCGAGCCGAGCCACGGGTTTCACGCCGTTCTTCCTGGTCTACGGGGCCGAGGCCGTCTTGCCCACTGACCTGGAATACGGCTCCCCGAGGACGAGGGCCTACAACGATGAAAGCAACCAAGCTAGCCGAGAAGACTTGCTGGACCAGCTGGACGAGGCTCGGGACAGGGCCTTACTACACTCGGCGCGGTATCAGCAGTCCCTGCGACGCTACCACGCCCGAGGGGTCCGACCCCGAGACCTCCGGGTGGGCGACCTGGTGCTTCGGCTGCGGCAGGACGCCCGAGGGAGGCACAAACTCACGCCCCCCTGGGAGGGGCCGTTCGTCATCGCCAAAGTTCTGAAGCCCGGAACGTACAAGCTGGCCAACAGTCAAGGCGAGGTCTACGGCAACGCTTGGAACATCCAACAGCTACGTCGCTTCTACCCTTAAGATGTTTCCAAGTTGTTCATATACCTCACACCCACGCAATGTTTAGTCAACAAGGAAGGGTCGGCCTCGCCTCGGCAAAGCCCGACCCTCCCTCGGGGGCTAAAAGGGGGGAAACCCCCTCTGCGTCAAAATTTTCCTCGAACAGAAAATCTCTTTTACCAGAATATCTTTCGTGCTTTTTGACTACTTCGAAAAGTGGGTCCTGGAAACGACGGGGTACACGTAAGCAGTCAAGGCTGACCGAGCCGAGGGACTCCTATGCCTCCGGGATACGGATACCTCACTCATCACCTTCTGCGATAAGTAACTCGCGTTCGGATAAGGTGACTCCGCGGATCGAACAAGTCTCTACGTTCGGAAGCCCTTCTGTCGAAGCGATTCTTCGAGTTTTCTCGACCAAGTCGGTGATAGGGCCTCATGGACGAGTAAAAGTGCGCGTAAGCGGCAAGGCCGACCGAGCCGAGGGACTCCTACGCCTCCGGGATACGGATACCTCACTCCTCACCTTCCGCGAGAAGCAACTTTCGCTCGCACTAACATCCCTGTTACCGACAAAAAGTCCAGATGCTCGAAACAAGAGGAAAAGAGACGCAGCTTTACAACACAGCAAGGGTGTGTGTTCTGGCCTCGACGGCCGCACAAAGCACGCACTACAAGACAAGCTGATCCTGCAGGCTCGGGTCTTGACTCGGGAAGGGGGCAGCGACACCCTCGGCATCAACGGCACCTTCGGCGAGGCCCGACCTAGCCGCGGACGGCGACGCGGTCCGAGGGCCTCCGCTCCGAAGGACGACGTCATCACCACGCCTGAGCGATTGCCATCAGGGACTTCTCCGGGATCCGGCCCGAGCGGCCGGTTCGGTCGGCCACCTCCGGGGCCTCGGCCAACCACCTTCCGAGGGCACCAGCCCGGTCCGAAGCCTCGGCTGACCAACTCTGGCGTCGATCCTGCCAACAGACAACTCGGCTAGGCTCCGGCCAACCAGGTTTCATTTCCAAACCAACTCCGCCTCTGCTCATACTGATATCGCTACCCCTGGCCTCGGCTCGTCGAAGAGCGGCCGAGGGGTCTTTTTAACTAAGCTAGAGGAGCCTCGGACAACAGTGCCGACCGAGCCGAGGGACTCCTACGCCTCCGGGATACGGATACCTCACTCGTCACCTTGACACGGGGCGACTCATGCTTGGAAAAGCGGTTCAGATAATCAGTAGTCGAGTCTTAGTGCTCGGAAATGAGGAAAAAACACGGCTCCGAGCCGTAATTACATACATGTTCAGGCCCCGAAAGCCGAAATGAACAAAAAACCCGGCACTCGAAGTGCCATTACAAACGGAACTCCGGTTCCCCCCGCAGGTACGAACAACCCCACTCGATAGGGGCGGGCTTGCGGGGCGGCGGAAGAACTCTCACCCCCCGAGGACGAGAGGCAGCCATTCAGGCCAGGAGACGGAGACCTAGGGCTACTGACGGAGTTGGCAATCTCGTCGGTAGAGAAGCCACCTCCGTCCGCCGACGCCTCGGAACGCGCCGGCAGGTCTTCGCCCATGCTGGGGCCGTCCAGGGCGTAGGCACTGCCCTCGTGGTGCGCGGCGCAATCGTCGTCCGGTCGGATGACGCGGCGTGGCGCCCTGACTGTGTGACGACGACCCGCCTCTTCCGGCATGGCTGGAGGAAGTCTCCGTGAAGCTGGAGGATGCCGTTCTCCCCCAGACATCCGGGAAAGAAGAGGGCAACCGACCCACACGGAGGCAGCCCCCTGACCCGCCTCGTCCTCCATCTTGGCCTGGATGACGAAAATCCTTGAGGCTGAGGGAGGGGCAGAGGCCGCAGCCCGGTTCGCTTTCCCCCACCATCAAGCCGGAGGTCACCCTCTTGGGTGACCGCCGGTGGAGGGGTGCAGCCGGGCTGCATGATGAAAATCCTTGAAGCCGAACGATGGCTGAAAGGTACCCACTCCCACGGAGTAGTGTCCTCCGACGATGAGGCACGGAGACGGCGGTTTCCCCCATCCGGGGGCTTGAAAGGTGGAAAGACACGATGCATAAGGGAGGAAGAAGACATGGTCGCCTTACGAAAGGGGTCGCCCTCCTTTTAAAGGCAACTCTCCCTGCTTGCGCCCCCAACCGTCACGGGCTGAGTCTTCTCCAACACGCCTCCAAAGCCCTCCCCTGCGGCGCGGGGGCTGGGACCCACCTGTCATACAGACCGGCTTCGAGCAGAAGAAGCCGAACCGCTGCGCGCGGCGCCCGCAACCACCCAGCGGTTACAAGTGACCCTCCACTTTTGCCCAGACCAACGGGCGAAAGGGGCGGGCAGCCATGCGGGCGGCATGCAACCACGCCAAGTGGACGCGCCTCTCCGACTCCTGACAGGCCAGCACGGAGGCTCAAGCCCACGCGTCGCGCAACCGGCGCGCCGGATGCTGCATGTAAGCCACTATGCCACTTGCGCCACCACCGCACCTCCTCGGTTGCGGAACCAATACCGCGACCCGAGGCGGCCCAGCGCGCGGCCCAGCAGCGCCAGCCGGGCGCAGCGGTCAAACACGGTCAAAAGTAGGCCGGCAGTAATGACGGTGGCAGGCGCGCAAGAGCAGCGGTCACGCCATCAGCCAAGCTCACGTCCCATCCGGAGGCAGCAAGAGAACCCCCTCTCTCACGGTGTGAAGACGACACGCCCGTGACCCGTTCCTCGAACGGCTCGCGCACGCGCAACGGCAGCCTCGCCAACTGCTCGCCCCGGTGCATTAACTCCGCGGCTCGACGGGCAGCGCGTCTGGCGGAAGCAGCTGGCGACGTTTTCGCCTTCGCCAAAACGACCACCCCAAAAAAGGTACGCCACGTCGTTCAATTTCGTATCCTTTTTCCCTTTTCCTTCTTTCTCTATCTCTTGCAACAGGGACCGGGAAAGGGGATACCCCCAAAGGGATCCTTCCCCGTGAAGGAACTAGGCTCCGAGCCCCCTTACTGATCAGGGGTTCGAAGGCTGGCCCCCCGAAGGGTTCAACAGCCGCCTCAGATCGCGTGGGCCCGACACCCACTACTGGTCAGAGGTTCGAAGGTCGGCCCCCCGAAGGGTTCCACGACCGCCTCAGGCTACTCGGGCTCCGCGCCCATTACTGATCAGGGGTTCGAAGGCTGGCCCCCCGAAGGGTTCACAGTCGCCTCAGACACCGAGCGAGGGATGACCAGGGGTACGTTCGATACATAACCAAGGCTCGGGCTGCGCTCCCGAGGTACCCTAGGACATTTCCGAGACCAGCGGGAACGAACCTGTAACGGAATCCCATCGGAGGGAGGCATCGAGCCCTCGGACCCCGTCGCCAGGGGACCGGGTCCGGCAGGTCACCCGCAGGTACTTTTGGGCGTGTCTCCGGGCCCCTAGCTGACCCCCAACGAACGGGGCACGGACGTCCACTCGGATTACCCGATTGCAGCTCACCGGAGACACCATGTTCGGTGCCCATCGAGGGTAACATGGCGCTCTCCCCCCCTCCTCCTTGCGGAAAGGCGACGTAGGGGCGTATTTAAAAAGCCGAGTCTGTCCCTGATCGTCCTCTCGCCCTGTGCGGAGGCTCGGGGGCTGCTCTCGCAAACCCGGCTCCGGCCAAACCGTTGACAGCGTCAACATACCAGCCCGAGAACTTGGGCCCCGACAGAGCACCCGGGCTACGGCCTGTTCGCATGAGGGAACCACCAGACCAGCCGAAGCATTGCGCAAGGCATTAAGACCTCAAAGGAGTGAAACCACTCCTCCGAGGCCTCGGGGGCTACACCCGACGGGTGCGCTCGCGCGCACCCACCGGAACAAAGTGCAACCGAGAAAGGCTGGTCCCCTTGCAAAAAAGTGCGACGAAAGCCTCCAAGTGAGTGTTAACACTCCCTTCGAGGCTCGGGGGCTACTGTCGGGGACCATAATTAGGGGTACCCTCAAGACGCCTAATTCTCAGCTGGTAACCCCCATCAGCATAAAGCTGCAGAGGCCTGATGGGTTTGATTAAGTCAGGGATCAGTCCATACGAGCGACTCGATCACGCCACGCCCGAGCCTAGCCTCGGGCAAGGGCAGCCGACCCCGAGGTGTTTCCGTCTCGCCCGAGGCCCCCTTTTTTACGGCAGACGCATCTCCGGCTCGCCCGAGGCCTTGCCTTCGTTAAGAAGCAACCCTGACTAAATCACTGTGCCGACCGACCAAGTCATTGGGGCATTTAACGCAAAGAGTGAGACTGACGGGCGGCCAGGCTTGGCCAAAAGCGCCATAGGAAGCTCCGCCCGACCCAGGGCTCGGACTCGGGCTAAGGCCCCGGAAGACGGCGAACTCCGCTCCGCCTGACCCAGGGCTCGGACTCAGGCTAAGGCCCCGGAAGACGGCGAACTCCGCTCCGCCCGACCCAGTGCTCGGACTCGGGCTAAGGCCCCGGAAGACGGCGAACTCCGCTCCGCCCGACCCAGGGCTCGGACTCGGGCTAAGGCCCCGGAAGACGACGAACTCCGCTCAGCCCGACCCAGGGCTCGGACTCGGGCTAAGGCCCCGGAAGACGGCGAACTCCGCTCCGCCCGACCCAGGGCTCGGACTCGGGCTAAGGCCCCGGAAGACGACGAACTCCGCCTCGCCCGACCCAGGGCTCGGACTCCGCCCTGGCCTCTGCCAAACGACCTCCGCCTCGCCCGACCCAGGAGCTCGGGCTCGGCCTCGGCCATGCAGGACGGACTCAACCTCGGCTTCGGAGGAGCCTCCACGTCGCCCGACCTAGGGCACAAGTCCGCCACGTCGACAGGAAGCGCCATCATCACCCTACCCCGAGCCGACTCGGGCCGCAGAAAATAGGACCGACGTCCCATCTGGCTAGCTCTGCCAGACAGGCAATGATGGCGCCCCGCTGGACCCATGACGACGGCAGCTCTCAGCTCCCTTACGAAAGCAGGGGGACGTCAGCAAGGGCCCAACCACTCCGACAGCTGTCCCTCCGCCAGGCTCCATTGCTTCTCCGACAGCCACGACGCCACACCAGCTGGGTGCCAAGATCTCTCTGGCTGCCACCTTGGCATGTACTTAGGGCACTAGCTCTCCCCCGCTAGACACGTAGCGCCTTGCTACACCCCCATTTGTACACCTGGATCCTCTCCTTACGCCTATAAAAGGAAGGACCAGGGCCTTCTTAGAGAAGGTTGGCCTCGCGGGAACGAAGGGCAGGGGCAGGCGCTCTCTTGGGGCCGCTCGCTCCCCTCACCCGCGCGGACGCTTGTAACCCCCTACTGCAAGCGCACCCGACCTGGGCGCGGGACGAACACGAAGGCCGCGGGATCTCCGACTCCCTCACGACCCGGCTCCGGCCACCTCGCTCTCGCTCTCTCCCCCCTTCGCGCTCGCCCACGCGCTCGACCCATCTGGGCTGGGGCACGCGGCACACTCACTCGTCGGCTCGGGGACCCCCCGGTCCCGAAACGCCGACAACAGGGTTAGATAAAATTAGAGGAGGACGGTCAGAGCTGGCCCGTGGGTCCAAGACAATGTGATAGACGTCGGAGGGGTAGAAAGGGATAGACGAGGATAGCCGACGCGAGTAGCATGTCGTTCACGAGAGAAGAAGCAGTTCGGTGATTTCGCGAAAAAGGGCACGAGATCTAGAACAGGCTCGACGAGAGGAGCAAGAAATATATATGTATTATCGAAATTCCAGATTTTTATAGTTTCTTTGCAAATGCTAAATTTTTAGGTATTTAAATGATATTAAAAAACTGAAATTCATATTTAATATCCGAAGAAACGTTCCAAAGATTCCAACAATTCTTGGGAATGTCCTCGAGATATTTTTAACATGTTTCAATAAAATTTTGCACTCATAAACACTATGCATTGGCATGAATGCAACACTCAAGCACCTCTGAGGTTTTATTTTACTAAGCTTACACCTAGATATAAAATAAAATAATTCTCCACTTTTAGGAAAAAGAGAAGGGAAGCAAAGAAATGAGAGTGTAACACCTGAATTTGGTGGATATTAGAAAAGAAATTTTATACCCTAAATTCAGGGTGTTACATGTTTATTGTTTGATATAGTTTTCATTGCTTTGGTCCCTAAACTTCTCCCCCTTTGGCATCAACCACCAAAAAGGAAGACATTAAAAGCATGTAGGAAGTAAATAAAAGCTTGTCCTCAAAAGATTACTCCCCCTAAGTGAGTGTTCTCCTTTAAAAAGAGTTTGCTTCCCCTTTAGAGATGAAGAATAGCTCCCCCTAATAGAGATCTTAGGAAAAAGCATGTGAAAGTTAGAGGTGCAAGACATGATTTGAAAAGACTAACTTCCCTTATGCATAGGTAACAGAATATGAATTAACCACTTATGCATTTTTAGCAACATAGAAGTATATGATATGAAATATAGTCTAATCAAATATTGGAGAAGACATGTAAATGATACTAGATGTAGTCTCAAAAGATACCGATTGAAATTCAATGGCGAGCTTGAGAGACATGAGAGTTCTTGGAGATTTTGCAGTGGAAGATTGTTGTCTTTCTCCGGGGACCTCATTTTCCTTACAATGAGACTATCACATGAAATAGACTTGAAAAGGTGTTAGTCTTAAAGTATTAGATTATAGAGTAACCTCCCCCTGAAGGTGTGCATACAAGTTTTGAATACTTGTAGGAGACATGCACTTTGATTTGATATCAAGAGGGGTAGATTATCTATAATCTGAACTTTGGCACATATAAGTTAAATGATACAACATGTAGAAATCAAAATTTTTAATTGATGCATCATTTACTATGGAGTGATATAGAAGCTATGTGTCGTGCTTTTAACTAAACATTTTAAACCATGTAGGTTTGCTTAAGTATATGAATTGAAAGTAAGCAATCCTACCATGTGATTACCTAGTATGCATAATTTTAAACAAAAGTAAATAACAAATGTAATACTAGGCAAGAAAGGTAAACTAGATAAAAGGTAAATAGATACGCATATCTAAAAACAAGAGATACAATAAATCTAGTTACCTTAGTCATGAGTGGGAAATTTGGGTCCAAAATTTTCACTAACCCACTTGGCAATAAACTTGATCCAATATGATGTATCCCACGATATATATCCCAACTTTGCCAAGTCTCCAAATTTCCCGAAGACATTCGGTCCACTCACTTCCCTTTCGGGATCCAAACCTTCTTGGTGCTTTTCATGGTTGTAATTATTTCCTTTGGCACCCATATGCGTTTGGCCTCCTTTCCTTTGTTGGCTTGCTTGTTGGCCTTGATTGCTATCACCTTTCCATTCTTTTTCTTCTTGATCAAGTATGGTGTAGCATCCTTTTTATTCACCTTTTTGATGTAGGTGTTGGAGATTTTGCTTGATGGCTTTTGCTTGAGCTTTTGCCTTTGTTTATCCCCGGTCACCGCCTTGCATTGGAAAGACTTGTGGCCTTCCATGTGGCATAGCCTACAAATCACAGTTTTTCCCTCCATAGGCTTGTTCACTCTCGCAGTGGTGTTATCCTGTAGAGGTCGGATTTGTTTGGCTTTGCCTTTCTTGTCATACAAAGCCTTGCCAAGGCGAGCCACTTCTTGCTTTAATTGTTCATTTTCCTTTGCAACCTCATCCGAGCATGTTTCTACAATAATATTCTCAACAACGACTTGGTTGCAGGGGTTAGAATCATCAATTAAATCAAAGCAGAAAGTAGAAGCATCTTTTTTAATTATTTCATGTATTTCAACTAAAGATGCTGCTGGGGTGCTACCAATGTTTTCTAGCTTAGTAGTTAGCTCATTATTGTGTATGCTAAGAATTTCCATTTTCTCTAGCAAATTTTCAATAGCTTCTTGGGAGCTAGCTAACTTAGCCTTAAGTTTTTCATTCTTTTTAATAAGACTGTCATCGGTAGCAGTGGATGGAGCACTAGATTCTAATAGCTCAATTTTAGTTGATAGCTCACTATTTAAGTTTGCAAAAGTTTCAAATTTTTCTAGCAAACCTTTATAATCATTTTGAGAGCTAATCAACTTATTTTTCAAAGTTTTAAGTTGAGCTTTTTGCTTAGTGCAAACATCCTGGAAAAATTCTACAGCTTTCGCAAGCTCATCTAGAGAGGGCTTTCCCTCACCTTCATCATCATCTATCATCACTAGAGGATGCAATGCTTTTGTTACCTCTTGCCATAAGGCATTTGTGTGATGACCGTGATGAGCGTGATGAGGACCGGTGGCTGCGCGTCCTTGGAGGTTCATCTTCACTTGAAGAATCATCCCAAGTTCTAACACTTGTTAGCGCCTTGCCTTTGCTCCTCTCTTTTTTGGGTTTGGCCATATTTGGACAGTTGTCCCTGAAGTGGCCCTTCTCCCCACATGCGAAGCATCCTCTCTTCCTTTGCTTTTTCCTATCAATGTTAAAGAGAAGATCCTCGACCTGCAGGGGCACACCCATTAGATTAATCTTGTTGATCATCCTCATTACCTTTCCAACGCGTCGGATTGTTTCTTCATCCTTGGAGGATGATGTGCATGGTTGATTATCTTCATCATCATCACTTTCTTCTTCCTCCTCTTCTTCACTTGAGGAACTTAGAGTGGGAGCCTTCTTTTTGCCCTTCCTTTCATCACATGCAAAAGCATATGGTCTTGAGGAAGTTGGCTCCTCTCCTCGACACATTTTTCGCGACATCTCAAAAGCCGCGATTTTCCTAGTCACAATGGTCAGGGTTATGTTGCTCAAGTCCTCCATGTTATGAAGGATGGTGATGATGCTCCCATATCTTTGTTGTGGTAGCAGGGAGATAATCTTCCTCACAATGTCCGCATCACCTAGCTTATTAATGCCAATAGAATTGAGCTCATTGATAATTAGATTCAAACGAGAATACATGTCTCTAACAAGCTCATCATCTTTCATAGCAAAAGAATTATACTCATTTAAGACTAGGCAATGTTTTTGCTCACGGACATTGGATGTGCCGTCATGGAGCTCATGCAATTTTAGCCAAATCTCATTAGCAGTTTTCAAGGTAATTACTTGATTAAAAATATCCATGCTAAGAGATTCATACAAGCAATTTTTGGCTCTAGCATTTAAATAAATTTCTTTTTCCTCACTCGTGGTGGGTTTCTCGAGATTCTTGAGGGGTTTCATCCCGTCACGAGTGACTCTCCAAACACCCAGATCAACGGCCTCTAGGTAACAAGCCATTCTAGCACTATAATATGGGAAGTTAGTGTCGTCAAAGTGTGGTGGCCTATGGGTATTCATCCCTTCCTCTAAAAAGCGTCGGCTCTTTTAGTGGTGAAGCTAAAGCGTTTCAAATGAGCCAAACCGGACTTTGATACCACTTGTAGGAAACGGGTGACGCCTAAGACGGGGGTGAATTAGGACTTCTAGAACTTTTACTAAACTAGGCCACAATTAAATCCCTAGAGCAAAACCTATGCAGATAATCAAACTAGAAAGTGCAATCTAGGTTTTGTCTAAGTGTTGCTATCTCTACCGCAAAGGCTAAGTTTCAATCTACACTAAATAAGTATGAATACAAGATTGAAACTTAAATGCTTAATATAAATGCGGAAACTTAAAGAGCAAAGTAGAGAAGCAAACTCTCATGGATGACGCTGGTATTTTTACCGAGGTATCCAGAACCAAGCAAGGTCCCGACTAATCCTCGTTGGTGCCCATACGCAAAGGGAAGCCCACGCGAGGGCCAAGCACCACGGTCGAGTAACTCCATAGAGAGCCACGGGCCTTCTCCACGCGCAAGTGGTGCTCCGCTTCCGGCTCCTCTCGGACGCTCCCCGCCATCTCCACTATCGAGCTTCCGGCCAAAACGTCGTGGGCCTCGTTCCCTTCGGTACACGGTGGTGGCCGTGACACAAATGCGGTTGTCACGGTCTCGCAAGACTCTTGCCCCACTCGGTACAATTACAACGACTCACGCAAGAGCCCAGGGGTTGTGTGGTTTTACAAAACTCACTCAACTGACTAGGGTTCACCTAGAGCAAGCGCTAAAGCGGTCTAACTAACCTAAGCACTTCGCAAAGCACCTATGCTAATCACCGAGTGATTCTATTAAGCACTTGGGTGTTTGAGCTCTTGGAAATGTGCACTATATGCCTTGGTATGTTGCTTGGGCTCCCACACCTTCAAATGGCCGGTTGGGTGAAGTATATATAGGCCCTAACTCCAAAATAGCCGTTGGAGAAAAGCTGTAGTTCTCTGTGGCACACCGGACAGTCCGGTGGTGCACCGGACAGCGCACTATAGCATGTCCGGTGCGCCTAGCCGTTGCTCTGTCAGAGTAGGTGACCGTTGGCGCCGCAGGCTTTTCCACACCGGACAGTCTGGTGCTCACACCGGACAGTCCGATGGTATTTTCTCCGGGTGCCACCTAGAACTAGCCGTTGGGCTGGAGTTCCATGGTGCACCGGACAGTCCGGCGTGTGGGCACCGGACAGTCCGGCGTGTGGACACCGGACAGTCCGGTGTGCCACCGGACAGTCCGGTGCGCCTCGCACAGACAGTCCGCAGCAGCACACTTGGACTCTTCTTGGATCTTCTTAATGTCTTCTTTTGAGGTGTTGCTTTCCTCAATTCCTTAGTCCAAGTAAGTCTTGCATCCTGTGAACTACAAACACAAACACTAGAAAACTTATTAGTTCATGGATTGTGTTGTTCATCAAACACCAAAACTCGATTAGCCAAATGGCCCGTGGTCCAATTTCCTTACACAAATCAAACAAGAATCAAGGTGAGTGAACACGATGATTTATTTTACCAAGGTTCGGTTCCAAAGAACCTAGTCCCCGTTGAGGAGGTCACAAAGACTAGGTCTATTTTAACCCTTTCCCTCTCTCAAACGGTCACTTAGACCGAGTGAGCCTTCTTCCTTAATCTCACGGGTCACTAAGACCCGAGAAGGACCACCACACACTTGGTGTCTCTTGCTTCTCTTACAAAGCACTTGAGAATAAGAATGGAAAAAAGAAAAAGGTCAATCCAATCGACAAGAGCAACAAAAGAACACAAGTGATCCTCTCACAAGCCCTAATGCACTAGAGTTGATTTTGTGGCTTTGAGTGGATTGATTGCTTTGATTATGACTTGGAGTGTTAGGATTTTGCTCTTGCAATGAATGAAGATTTCAGAAGGCTTGGATGGGAGTGAATGAGGTGGTTGGGAGGTATTTATAGCCTCCCAACCACTTCTAGTCGTTGGCTGATTTCTGCTGGCGATGGGCGCACCGGTCCAGTGCGCCACCGGACAGCCATTGTGTATTGTTCGGTGCACGCCATGTCAGCGCAACCGTTAGGGTTCTGAGCAGTTGACTGTTGGAGACGTTTGTCTTCTAGCTGCACTGGACAGTCCGGTGCCACACCGGACAGTCCTGTGCCCTCTGACTTCTGCGCGGCACTGTTCACTCTGCACAGTCGACCGTTGGCGCGCAGGGAGCCATTGCTCCGCTGGCTCACCGGACAGTCCGGTGAATTATAGAGGGGGCTGCCCTAGAATTCTCGAGAGTGGCTAGTTTGGAGTTGTACGGGCCTGGTGCACCGGATACCGGTGCACACTGGACACTGTCCGGTGCGCCAAATTCCAGCACACTCAGGTCCTTTTTTCTCCAAATGAATTGTGTCCCCTAACTGAATTCTTTCTTGGTTTGTGTTGAACCTTTTGCACCTGAGATATATGATTTTTAGGCAAACTAGTTAGTCATTTGTTTGTGTTGGTCGTCAATCACCAAAATTAATTATAGGAAATGGTTAACCCAATTTCCCTTTCAATAGTTGATCACCATTTGAGCACTGTGAGGAATGTTGGTTTCATTGCCATGATTCGTCGATGACCATTAGTTGAAAATGTATTTCCTTTTTGCTAAAATCATTAACATGACTTTTCTGTTGTCAATTTCTCAACTCCTTAAAATTTCACACTTTATTAGGTTCACACCATGATCTTGTAAGGGATCTAGAGAGATCTTACAACCAACTAATATGCCTACAGGAGGCAATCCATGCTTCTGAGGATCCAAACTACTAGAAGTGTGGTCGACCGGCAGAGTATGCATGTGTGGGAGTCGCTGATGGTGAAGCCATAGATGAAGAGGTTTCATGGCAATGTGCTCGTTAAGGCATTCGTGATGCCAACATCCAAGCCAGAGGAGAGTGTGACACTGGAGGCAAGCACGACATAGCGCTTGCCTCACCTAATTAAGATAACAACCCTAAAGTGTGTGAAGAAGATTACTCGAGACCAAACTAGACAAGCAACTAGTTTTTATCTTCTAATTCTTTAATTACAAACAATTGAATGTTGTTTATTGTTTATCTTGTTGGATTTTGAGAGAGACTTATGGATATCACACTTACAGAGAGTATTCATTGCCCAAATTTACTTCAAAACCCTAGTGAAATAATCATGAGTTCATCTCTCAACTGCCTATTTTCCTACAAACAACTTAACCTATGGAAAATTATTTTAAAAATTAAGGGTTTGAAAGAGGTAACTTATACTAGTCCCTACTAGGTGTTTGTTTGGTGTTTATCAAAGTTGGTACATGGAAAATCAACTTCTTGTGGTATTGAACTAGACCGTCAAACCGATCGTCGGACCAGTATGATGATCCATATGGCTTGTACGTGTATGGAACAATGCTAGCATTCCGTCCGATGACCTGATTTCTCAGAACATCCGACTATCTAATGATATTGTGCTAAGCACTATGCTTTTACATAGTGGTAGTGAACCATCCGACGATAGGCAAGAGCTTTTAAGAGCTCTTTATGCACTCATTGGACCCTCTATATGGTCAAACGGTGCCTTGTCAAACCATTCAACGACCAATCTGTGTGACTATTTAAGGTCTTTTTTTCATTACATGTGGGCCTAGTCTCATTATGCCATTGCCTCTATAGTGCTCAAGATCAACAATGATTTCAGTTCACTCAGCACACCACCACACAAATTCCTCTTAGATCCCACCACCGACTACCCTAGCCACACTTGCTCCTCCCTAGTGCCACTGACAACCCTCCTCTGCCTCCCTACTGTGTTCCTCACTCTATGTCTCTCTACAAGGAAGCCTCTGGTTGTGATTTTGGGTTTCATGGACTATTGTAACCATCTTGCACACAATATGTTCGATGAAATGACCACAAGGGATCTCTTTCCTAACTTCTCTTTGATTCCTTCATAGGTGTACTCCTTTATTATTTGTGACCTTTTTAGGGTGTATTAAGTTCCTTGGAAAGCATTAGTGACCACCATTAAGGTAGTTCGAGCCTCACTATATTACTTATATGTTTGCTTCCATTAGGAATCCTTTTCTCTAGATTATAAATTGCTTATTTATGCTCTTGCTCTATTCTATTACACGACATGATGGTTAGTGATAGTGTGTTGTGGTAGTTGGAAAATCAACTCAAAGCCAAGCTTTGAGTATGGATTGAGGCCAAGCCTCACAAGTGTTAGTGATAGGGATTGTGTAATAGGATCAGAGGAGGATTAGTTAGGTTCTCTTGAGATATTCACTGTGGTTAGGATGAAGAACGTTGGTGGTGGCCTAGGAGTCGATGATAGATATAGGAAGCCACCCTCATCCTCTGCCTATGAGAAGGGCAAGGTTTTAGAGACTAAAAGCTCTCAAAGAGAAAGCTTACAGACAAGGAGGCCTAGAGACCCTTGAGGTGGCACAGCATAGAGGCAACTAAGGGAGGTGGCAAATCACGCTCCATTTGAGTTATAGATGTGACAAAGGAGCCACCTTAAACAGAGACTATGTAGATAGGACAGGCACAAATGTCCATTGTTCAATGGCCCACTCGTGCTAATGCACTAGTTACACCTTATGCTGAGGGACTGAGTCATCAAGGATGTATACCATTTCCTCAGAGGACAACGAGTATAGACCACCCACTAGTCATACACTTGGACCTTAGGACTGCTAGTGCCTCGAGGGTACATCAGCTTAGGTTTATACCTTTAGAGTAGTGATTCCTGGCTGAGAGAGGGATCCCATGCATAGCCTCATAGAGTTTATACACCATGTTACACGAGGATTTCCATTCATTGATGGCACATAGTCGGACCACTTCATGTCCACATGGAGTATGTATCCTAAGGATATAGTGGCAGCTGGAGAAGAGTAGATACTCTAGCACCTCACCTACTTGCTAGGGTCGGCAGACCTCTAGGACCCTCTTACCTTGTTGTGCATATAAGGAGGGCCTAACTAACCTATCTTAATCGTTGATCATCGCCCTAGCCTCCATGTCTCATTTAGACATAATATATATCATTTTTTGTGAGATGGAGGATACCATTGGATAGGTATCAGGTTTTGCCGCTAGTTTCCTTATGCTCAGAGGACCTTATACCTTCTAATGAGGGAGTTGGATAGATAGAGTATGATGTCCATAAGAGAGCTTGACGAATCGACCACCTAAAGTCTTGTGTACATGATGACAACATCAATCGATGGACACCATGAAGGCTATGTAGTGAGATAGATTGTTAGGATCGCACATCTAGCCAATATGGCTCAAATAGAAGAGGAGACAAGGCCATCATGGTTGTAGAGCAGTCTGAGCTAGTAGGGATGTTTGCACAGTGCTACAATACTTTAGATAGCTTAGACAGGACTACTAGCTAGCGCCATTTCATCTTCATTGAGCACGGCAGCCTCCACTTGTGCTACCTTGCTTGGTAGCGCCTCCTTGCTGCTAGTTGCTTTGAGAGCAACGAGCTGCATCTCGTAGATGGGTAGTGGACCATTTAGCGCATCGTCCATGTATCGCGCCTCCTTCACCATCATACGCCCGCTCATGAATTTTCCGAGGATCTCCTTGAGCGTCATTTGGGTGTACCTGGGGTTTTCACGAATAAGGTTGACATGATGGGGGTCAATAACAGTAAATGACCTAAGCATGAGTCAGACGACATTATAATTCGACCATCTTGTGCTTCTGTAGCTTCAGATTTTGTTGACCAGGGCCTTGAGCCTGTTGTACGTCTGTGTTGGCTCCTCTCCCCTAATCATCGCGAACCTTCCTAGTTTGCCCTCCACCAGTTCCATTTTGGTGATCATGGTGGCATCGTTTCCCTCATGTGATATCTTGAGGGTGTCCCAGATTTGTTTGGCGTTGTCCAAGCCGCTAACCTTGTTATATTCATCCCTGCATAGAGATGCTAGCAAAACAGTAGTGGCTTAGGCATTTTATGAATTTGTTCATTTATAAAAACAGGATTATCCATACTATCAAAATGCATCCCATTTTCCACAATTTCCCAAATGCTAGGATGAAGAGAAAACAGGTGACTACGCATTTTATGACTCCAAAATGAGTAGTCTTCTCCATCAAAGTGTGGGGGTTTTCCAAGAGGAATAGAGAGCAAATGGGCATTTGAATTATACAGAATACGAGAATAATCAAAGGAGTAGTTTTTGATTGACCATCTTTTTCTTGGACGAGGAGTCGTCGTCGTCGTCCCTTGGTGAAGAAGAAGATGCATTGCTGTCGTAGTAGATGATCTTCTTGATGCGTCTCTTCTTCTTCCCATCCCTCTTTTTGTGACTCGAGCCTGAGTCAGTGGGCTTGTCATCTCTTGGCTCGTTGAAGAGGGACTCCTTCTTATCGTTGACCACCATACCCTTTCCCTTAGGATCCATCTCTTCGGGTGGTTAGTCCCTTAGATGAAGAGTACGGCTCCGATACCAATTGAGAGCACCTAGAGGGGGGTGAATAGGAGATCCTGTAAAATCAAACATTGAATAGCCACAAACTTGATTGTTAAGGTGTTAGTGAAATCAAGTGGCTTATGGAACACGCTCGTGCGAACAAAACAATCACAAGAAGCAACACACGAGACACGTGATTTTTACCCCGTGGTTCGGCCAAGTAACACTTGCCTACTTCCACGTTGTGGCATTCCAATGGACGAGGGTTGCACTCAACCCCTTTCAAGTGATCCGATGATCAACTTGAATACCACAGTCTTTTCCTTTAGAGTATTTTTCCCGTTTGCGAGGAATCTCCAGAATTTGGAGTCTCTCGCCCTTACAATAGAGATCACAAAGAAGCAAAAGAGTAAGGGAGGGAAAGCAACACACACAAGACTCAAATCCGCAGCACAACCATGCACACAAGAGAAGAAGTGAGCACACAAACACAGTGCGAGGAGTTTACAACTCGAAAGTGCTCAAATCTCAAGAACTATGATCCGCGTGAATGCAGAGTCTAGGTGTCTTAGGATGTTTCTTGTAAGCTTGGTGTTCTGCTCCATGCGCCTAGGGGTCCCTTTTATAGCCCTAAAGCAGCTAGGAGCCGTTGGAGAACAACATGGAAGGCTATTCTTGCCTTCTGCCGAGTGGCGTCCCGGACAGTCCGATGCGCCACCGGACAGGTCCTGTAGCTGTCAGGTGCGCGATCTCCTTCCATATCGGGCGCAGCCGACCGTTGCTCCTCGGGGCCAGTTGGCACACCGGACAGTCTGGTGCACCCAGCTGACCGTTGGAGTAGGCCACGTGTCGCGCGTTGATCGCGCGGACGACCGTTGGCCACAGGTGTCGTTGGCTCACCGGACAGTTCGGTGAATTATAGCCACGTTGCATTTTTCTTTTCCCGAGAGCGACGAGTTTGTCGTTGACGACTCACCGGACGGTCCGGTGATTTATAGCCACGTCACTCCTGAGAGCAGCTGGTTCACCGTCGGCTCGCCTGGGGCATCGGACACTATCTGGTGCACCACCGGACAGTCCGGTGTGCCAGGCTCGAGCTGGTATTTGGCTCTACACAGCCAAGACTTTTTAAATGCTTTTCTTCTTTTCTTGGCACTATTTCTAGCACTAAGACAAACACATTAGTATTCAAAAACAATATACTAAGTCTAGAAACATATCTTGTACTTTGATTTGCGCTTCTTGCTCATTTAGCACATAAGGACTCAATTAATATGTGTTGGGCATCTAATCACCAAAATACTTATAGAAATGACCCAAGGGCACATTTCCCTTTCAATTATTCCCCACAACTTATTGAGCGATGAACGTATGTGAGCTCACCCTTGCTGTACTCACATCCCCCAGGTCAAGAACGGGTACCACAGGAGGAGGCGCATGAAGGATGCTGTGAAGAGTTCGTGAGTGGTCTAGGCCATCGTCTCCTAGTCAAGTTTGGTTGTTGGGTCGTTGTATTCATATGATGTAATTATTTAACTATTTTGTATAGAACTCCTTTATATATTAAAGATGTGACATTCATTTCTGTACCATGAGTTATCATATATGTGAGACTTGATCCTAGCACACTTGGTGATTATTCGCGCCCGAGTTCGGTACCCTTAAAACCCGGGTGTGACAATATGATGTGGTTGAAGTGCTCTGTTTTACCTACTTTTGCTACTTTTAATACTCTGATACCTTGAAATATGCACTTCAAACACTTATATTTGTTGACACATATGACATAGACTTGCTTTAAAATTCATATTCCAAAATATGTCACAAATGCTTGTTTACAATCCTTCATTTAGCATTCTTGTAAACAAGAAGCATAACATGAAATAATTTTTCATATTCTTCATGGTATATGACTATTGACTTTTGTTATATGGACCTACAATAACACCTTATGCTTTAACTTCACAAGTTCTTACAAACAAAGTCTCTTAAAAACCTTACTCTTCACATACTTGAGATAGTGTTATCATCAATTACCAAAAATGAGGAGATTAAAAACATCTAAGCCCTCGAGAGTTTTGGTGATTAATGATAACATAATATATTTGTGATTAACATGTGTTTTATAGAGGAAACTTGGGTTATATCATAATAAGGGAGAATGGTATCGGAAGTCTATGGTTCCTATGCCCATGCTTATGTATTTTGTTGTTGTTTTCAAAAGCATGAAAGACAAGAAAAAGGATGGACTATTTCTAAGGAGGTGTCCGGTTCAGTGCTTTTGCCCCTGTAATAGTTCATAGCGCAATCGTGTCACGTTGCTTCGTGTTTGGTTGGCTTGTACTGGAGCTGTTAACGGGGGGATCTAATCTAGACCCATGCAACCTAGTTACTGCCCCCCTACATATGCCACCCGATACCGACGCTTCTTTCCTCAAGCTACCACCAAACAAAAAATGTTAATCATTATGATTTAACAACTACCAACTGCATCCAATCACATTGTCATTACCTCTCCCTTGGCTGAACCAAACATCACCTAAGTGTCAATTGGAGTTAAGAGACACTTAGAGTAGTTTAGGACTTTGTTTTTCCTTTAACCATAGTATTAAGGGGGTATGAACTAATAGGTTACCTAGATAAGTCTAATGAGTTAAGTATGGTGTACACTAGTTGTCTTTAGCTCTAGGTGGTTTAGGAGAGGCCCAAAACTAGTAAGGATCAAAACACATTTCGAAAGTTTCAAAATTGGACAGGTGAGAAGCATTTTTGAAGCGTTGAACTCATGTTTCAGGGTGATTGAACTAATAGTTAATCGGTCTGATGCTTCAAATGTAAACAGCCCAAGAGCGCATGATCATTGGACCTTGTGAAGTTACCTCATTGGAGCAATGTGTTAGGTCTGATGGCCTGTGTGATCAAACTCAAGAGTTCTAGGGGTGTGTTGGACTGGTCCGACATCTTGCATCAAATCATACATTGACAATATTTCAAATAGGGTTTTAGCTACAAGGTCATCAAACCCTATGAACATTTGTCTCATCAATACAAAGTGGATGGGTCCAACGAGTTCTGTGCAATGACTAGAGAAGTTCTAGTAGCCATTGGACTAATTGATGGTGGGCATTGGACCATACGTTCATGGCAGTGTTGAAACTACTAGTTCTAATGAATAGTATAATGGTTACCATTGTATCTTGGTAGACCATGGGAGATGGTCTAATAGTGATTGTCGGAAGGTCCAATGGTCATGAATTCACCTGAGTTGCATGTAATATTAGTTGGTCGGTTGGCGACTATAAATACTCTACTAATCGAGCGGCACAGTTGCCTTCGCCCCATTTGATAACCAAAGCAACCTATAAAGAGTGTGAAAAGGAGACATTGTATGGTAAGAGACTTGAGAGTTAGTTTATGTAAAATTTAGCATATAGAGTTAAGCCATGGGGTTCCCTATGCCTTAGGTCAATTACCAGTCTAGCCCCTAGGACTACATACGTCCTGAAGAACCTAGCAAATAAATCTCCCAAGAACATGTGTGTCCAAGGATACTCAATCGTATACGACCACGGTGCCCTCCCATCACTAGGGGCATCTGGTAGTATAAGCCCACAGGGCCCCTCGCGCCTCAAGGAACTTGGCAAAATAAGCCCCTAGGGTCATCTCAAGTCAAATTATGCAAGTTAGTGACCTCATTAGTGAAAAGAAGAGTGATTAGTGTGCACCCATTATTCTCGTTGTTCTTGTTAGAGTTAAGTGAGAGCTTTTTTATTATTAACCTTAGTGATCAACATCACAAAGATGGTTTGGTGGCAATTGTAGTGTAGTGAACACCCAAAGAGGTTGTGAGTGACCCGCCTCAAGACGTGTATATGGTTGTGAGCAGTTCACCATGTCGGAGTGACAAAGAACTAGATCCTAGAGAACACTTGGTCTTTGCATGTTCCAAGGGGAGCGACACCCTTGCGCAAGTGCTCTAATAAGGATTAGTGGGGTGTCGTCTATCCGAGTCCTCGGGAAAAACTTGAAAAGTCTTCTAAACCCTTGCATTACTTTCACAATTACATTTATGCAATTTACTTCAAGAATTTATATTCTTAGAAATGTCATTTTAGCATAGGGTTAGAATTATGGTGCAAAACTTTGGTATACACTTTAGACACCTGGTGAAGTTAAACTTCCAATTAGAATCTAATTATCACAAGAAATTACGGAAAAACCAATTCACCTCACCCTCTTAGGCATCGTGATTCTTTCAGATATAATATTAGTAGTGCTTTCCTCCAATCTCCATAAACCAAATAGCACCAGCATATCCTTGAGAGTTGGTAAGTTATTCCCACCTAGTCTGGTAAGTATTGTTGAGTATATCATGTATACGTAGCTTTATTCTTTCCTTTTGCAAGAAGACGTGGAGCTTGGAGCTAACTCTCATGTGGATACCTCCTAGTGGGCTCAGTAAGGATCCCTTTTCCACTTGTGATCATAGTGTTTGCTTGTAATCTTTATCAAATGTTTTTATAAAGAAAGATTTTACAATTGTTCTGTCTTGTCTTGTATAATAATTTCTTACAATGTTCTAATGCTTGAATATGTCTTCGAATAAATATTTATTTCTGCTACAAGTTTGATCACATGTTTATTCTATGCTGCAAGATAAAAGCATCTAACCCTGTAATGTATCAACTCTTGTTTATATTACATGTAAGTTGTATCTTTCCGTTGTTATTTTAAATGTGTTATAATAGGTCCGACATTGTAGCTCATGTAATTAAGAAATGTATTTGATGCTTGGAAGTTTTATTCTCTCGTTTTTATAAATTTGTATAAACATGAATTGTTTCGGGTCTTCATAAATTTGTATAAACATGAATTGCCCAATTTAACGTACTTGTCAACCATTTTATGAGAGACTAAGTGTGCTCGATAGACTGTCGGATGTGATTGAGTCTCTCATAAAATGGTTGAAAAGTACGTTAAATCAGGCAATTCTGCCACAAGTCCATTCTTAACCTTGTCACATGTCCTTTAAAACCAAACGAAGTCCATCGGTAAGGGTATGCAACCACTGATTGTCCATTGATTAGTCATCACTGTGATCTAATTCGTCTGTTCTCCTTTATAATCAGTCATCATCGTGATCTAGTTCTCCTCTGTTCTCTTTTATAAGACACAACTTGATATGACATGGTGTTTCAAATTATATTCTGGTCAACTATTTATGTTATTTTACAATATTTACACTTATAAACTTATGATACTTAGTATATTTAATTATAAATCCAACAATATCAAGTTTGTGTTATAATAATTAAAAACTATTAGTTAAATCATTGGTCAAAAATTTTGAAGTTTAAACTTCATTATGTGTGTGCCTGCCTTATAAAAGAGAATGAGAGTAATAACTTAGAATGTCTCTACAAATTATACGTTAGTTAAAATAACTAAATCTTTATTGATCATTAAAACCGAATTAGGGATCTAGATTTTTTATAAAAATATGCACCTGAGAGAGGAGGTGTAGGCTATTATTTATGTTCTACGCGGAAACTGGACATTTTATATAATATTATCGTGATGCAAATATACTTCAACGCAAGAAGTGGTTGCAAACATAAGCTAGAATCGTTCTGAAGACCACTAGTGGTCGGTGCGCAAAAGTTTAGCAGCCAAACGGCAATTAAAAAGTCTTAGCGGTTTTGAAAATGGAGTAGGTCGCTTCCTGGTTGCTGCACTTTCGGCAAACGGACCTTTCTGAAATGTTCTTCGTTGTTCCGATACCGATGCAGTGCACCAAAAACGAACAAAATGATAGGTCTTGCAGTGCAGTTGTGCAGGAATAATCGAGGGTGAATTGTGAGGGGACAGGGACCCATGCATCTCTCAATCACTTTATGTTTCTGACCCTCTTTTGGACGTTTCGAGGCTATAAGTGACGACAGATAGTTTTTTTTAACACTGTAGGATGCCTTTTTAGTTTGCCGTAATATAAGTTCATTTCTAGAGTAGTGATTCAGAAAAATCCAAGTGGTTCATTGCAAATCTATTGCAATTTCTGACCTATTCTCACATCAGGATAAAAAGGTAGCAATCATTTGAACATAATATTCTTTTTATTTAAAATATTTGATGTGATAAGTTTTTAAGATAGACTAGTATATAGGGAAAAAAATGCTGATGTACCTATTTATCATAGATGTTTCGCGCCACAATTCCAACGCGTTGTATGCAACCGTGCACATTTGCGGCACTCAATAGAAATTGGGTCATGTATTGTGTCTTATTGATAATGTTAGTCCCTCGTTTGATCTAAGGAACTAAACATTAGTCCTACCATTTTAGTTCCCTAAATTGTCAAACATTAGAACTAAAATAAGGACTAAATTGTTTTAGTTTCTAATTTCTCAATGGGTGACTAAAAGAGATTAAACTATATAAATTTTACTTTTTGTCTCCTCCTTTATTTCAGTTACATTAATGGGTTAGAGATAGATTGAGGAGGATTAAATTTCTTCCTAGTTAAAATTGAATAGAAAGGGTTCAATTCCTCTCAATCCCCTCTCGTTTGGATGAAACCGAACATGCCCTATATGAGGTAAGTTCTAATCATCACATTTTAATTGCTCTATTTATTTGTGATATTAACCCCTTTTAAGTATTGTAGCCTAAAAACAATGTGTATTATGGTAATACAAATAGTATATGATTTTTTAACTTCAAAAACTGATGAAAAAATATCAAATAACTAAATTATCTCTACCCCTTAAACCCACCAGTTTATACTAGCTAAGTACACAACATGATTCATCCCACGCACTCATGCCCCTGCGAAATGCACCCAGTGTTTTATCTCTAGAAAAATCCTACTATCAAAAAACAATGTCCCAAATCAATTTATTTGTCTAATCTCTCTGCTAAAACGCATACGACGGCTATTCTTTAATGGATTATCCTTAACCCTACTCATCAATCACCCGAGTTTCGTCGTGCGTCTCTACCTTGTCTGAATTTTTTTCCTGCCCACACTCGCCCCGTGTGCGTCCGCTCGAATTCTCACAGCAACCGCTCGTCGCATCCTCCTCTCTCATCTGTTGAACCAACCGCGACAGCATCCTCCGATCCCCATCCATCCCTCGTCTATCTCCCGCCCGCCACAAGACAGTCATGACCTCACCCCCTGAACCCCGCCCGCCCCGCCTCGCTCACGACGCCTGAAGCCGCCAGCCACGAAAACCATGCTCCGCACCGCAGCCGTGCTCCACGGCAACCGCAAGCACCCCCGCCTCGCTCATGCATGACGCCCAAGGCATCCGCCATACCGAACAGGAAGTCGTACACGTGCACCGACGCCGTCAGTGCCCACATCTCAAGGTCCCACTCGCCTATCACCAACAGCTTCACCGCTAGGCCTCTCGCTGGGCGGACGAGATGGTAGAAGAGTGGGAGGCAGTCGCCATCGCACCCTCACGCACTAGGAGGGCCGAGCACGGGCAACGACACCCACGAGCCGGCGGCCGGGTCATGCAACACGAGGCGAAAGGAGTAGCCGATGCTGGAGGCGGTGTACTTGCGGGTCAAGGTAGAGCCGACGAGCGAAGTCCGCGCCTGCGCGAGCACAGTCGTCGTCGTGCCCTCGCGCACTTGGAGGACCAAGCATGGGCAACGACGCACACGAGTCGTCGGCCGGGTCGTGCAACACGAGGCGAAAGGAGTAGCCGGCGCAGGAGGCGGCATACCTAAGGGGTCGGGGCAAAGCCGGCGAGCGAAGTTCGTGCCTGCACGAGCACAAGGAGCATGGAGACGACTCCGTCTCCCGCCCAAGGTTGGCCCCGGGTGAGCCGTGACTGCTTCTCCTACCCAAGGTTGGCCTTGGGCGACTGTGTCTCCTGCCTGGGGTTGGCCTCGGGCGAGGCGTGGTGTGATTGTGTCTCCCAGTCGAGGTTGCCCTCGGGCGAGGCGTTGCATCTCCGGCTCAAGGTTGGCCTCGAGCGAGCCGTGACTGCATCTCCCGCGCGAGGTTGACCTCGTGCAAGCCATGACTGTATCTCCCCCTGAGATTGGCCTGAGGCGAGCCATGACTGTCGTCTCCCACCCGGGGTTGGCCTTGGGTGAGGCGTGACTATGTCTCCCGCCTGGGGTTGGCCTTGGGCGAGGCGTGACTGCGTCTCTCATCCGAGGTTGGCCTGGAGCGAGGCATGATTACGTCTCCCACTTGAGGTTTTGGCCTCAAGCGAGCCGTGACTGTGTCTCCCACCCAAGGTTGGCCTCGAGCGAACCGTGAATGTATCTCCCGCCCAAGGTTGGCCTCGGGCAAGCCGTGGCTCCTCCCGCCCAAGGTTGGCCTTAGGCGAGCCATGAATGCGTCTCCTGTCTGGGGTTGGCCTCGGGCGAGCCATGACTGTGTCTCCCGCCCGAGGTTGGCCTCGGGCGAGGCGTGACTGCGTCTCTCGCTTGGGGTTGGCCTCGAGCGAGCCATGATTGCGTCTCCCGCCCGAGGTTGGTTTCAAGCGAGGCGTGACTGAGTCTCTCACCCATGGTTGGTCTCAGGCGAGCTTGCGTCTCGGATTGGCCTCGGGCGAGGCGTGACTGCGTCTCCCTCCCGAGGTTGGCCTCGAGCGAGCTGTGACTGTGTCTCCCGCTCGGGGTTGCCCTCGGGCGAGCTATGACTACGTCTCCCGCACGGGGTTTGCCTCGGGCGAGCTGTGACTACGTCTCCCACCTGGGGTTGGCCTCGCATGAGCCGTGACTGTGTCTCTCTCCCACGGTTGGCCTCGGACGAGCCTATGTCTCAGGTTGGCCTCGGGCGAGCCATGACTATATCTCCTACCCGAGGTTGGCCTCGTGCGAGCCTATGTCTCGGGTTGGCCTCGGGCGAGCGGTGACTGTGTCTCCTACCCGAGGTTGGCTCGGGCGAGACGTGACTGCGTCTCCTGCCCGAGGTTGGCCTTGGACAAGCCGTGACTGCGTCTCCCGTCCAGAGTTGGCCTCAGGCAAGGCGTGACTGCGTCTCCCGCCTGGGGTTGGCCTCGGGCGAGGTGTGACTACGTCTCCAGCCGAGGGTTGGCCTCGGACGAGTCATGACTATGTCTCCTGCCTGGGGTTGGCCTCGGGTGAGTTGTACCCATAACCTCCACTAAATCCACCAAATAAATTGCACGCAGACTTAACACACCATCAAAACTAACAGTTAGAAATCGCTTGATAACCCTTCCACCCTTACTCACTCAAATCTAATGAATAATATTATTTGGATCATTCCTTGTATCTCATCTCTTCTCTCCCTCCCCACGATCCCACCACTCCTAGCCTCTCCCTCCCCCTCCACGCTGCCCCTCCCCTCGCTCATGCCACCAACGCCGCCATCAACATCTCCCCTTGCGTTGTCGACGCTGTCGTCGACCCTTCTCTTCCACGGGATCGTAGCGTTAGCACGAGCTATATGCTAGTATTATCTAGGGGAGCTGTATAAGGTGAATGGTTGGAGACGTCATAGATGTGGGAGAGTATATTTTAGGGTGATTTAGCAGATAGGGGGAGAAATATGGGGGAATGGTTGGAGATAGTCATGTTTGTTAAAGTTCTTCCTCTATCCCTTGTTTTGTTGTCTCTAATCCATCTATTCCACTCTTCTCGCTTTTTCGACTAGCAAACGTATAGCCACATTAAGAGTATAAGGAACTTACTAATTTAATGACTTATATTTTCTTCTTTAAGGAAAAGAAAAGAGTGAAACTTAAGTGCGGTCCTTAAACTTTTATTGGGGTATTCTTTATGTTCCTAGACTCTAAAAACAAATTTTCTAGGTGTCATACATGACCCAGACTTTCAAAATGGTATTTTTAGGCTATCCGCACTCATAGAACCCTAAATTTCTACTCTAAAAGGAATATTTCATCCTGGTCAGCGAGATTCTCTACCCTATCCCATAATACTTCGCGGTCATATTTACTCTAAATATCTACCCTATACCATATACCATATATTCTATTATTTATTTTTACCTCTTTCCTTTCCACACCCAACTAGCAGCCAATAGAAAGAGGAGGGAGATTATTCAGTCCACCGCAGAAGGTGCGCTAGCTGTGAAGTTCCTGAGAGCCGTAAAAATTTACAGTTCCTGTTGCAGTCCACCGCTGCATCGTTTGTGAAAGCTGTAAAAATTTACAGTTCCTGTTTGCAGTCGCGACTGCGGATAGCCTTAGATACCTACGCATTGCGTGAGGTGTCATCTAGGTCCAAATAGTCCCTAAACCTACTCCGTATCGGTGTGGCAAGTCAGTGGATATCTTGTAGGTTAGGTCTTGACCGGTTTCTGCTGCTTCGTCTTGGTGATCCTCTCTTTCCATACCACCAAGCAGATCGCGTAGGATTCGAGGACCCATTCATAAAATAATCCCTACCATTTTTTGGTAGGATCCATGAAGTCATCATCACCATCCCTACCATATTTTGGCGCTCATGAGTCAGCAATGGTGTACAGGGATAATTGTGTAGAATTGAGATGATATTTTAAGAATTTCAGGAAGTCGGGTGACACTCTATGATAAGTTTAAAGATTAAACATGAATTTTATAAATACAGGGACAAGTTTAAGGATTTAAAATCAATTTTAAAAATTCTAAATACAAATAACAGCAAGTGATAAGTTGCTCGTGTACTTAAAATAAAATTACGCGCCTCCCAACCGATAGTTGTGCAAGTTCTTTATGACAACCAGTCAACCAGATGATATACAAGCACGTATCTGCTGCTTTGAAACCAAATCGGTGGATGCGCAACTGACTATCTGAAACGATTCGATCGATCAAAAAAGACAGAATTGTTCATAGAAAGGGGAAAAAATAAGACCGCATACAAACTCCATACAAACATGGTAGAATCGAATGGAATTCCGATGCCTCTAGTTTATTCTCCGTAGCTAATCACAATGAACCCGGCTTTTTGCACACCACTCTTGTCCTCTGCAGCCCAAAGATTCGACGTGAACCAAAAGGAGAAATTGTTAGAAAGCATCCCTTTAATTACAACTGCAGTTGCAACAATCAGCAGATCCTGCCACCACCACTCGCAAAACAAAGCGCAACTCACGGGAGAGCAAGCTATGCCTATGCACTCAAAGCCCCCTGACCTGTTCATCATAACACCACCGCTCGTTGCCGGCATTAGGGCAGAGATTGCACGATAAAACAGTGCATTTCAATCCCACTCCTTGGTCGTGCAACAGACGTCCCAATGAACTGATTTGGAGGACACTAGCCATTGCACCTTTTCTTTTTCTTCCAAGGGCAACGACACGGAGTAGCTGGGAGACTTTTGTTTCCTAACTGCGCCAGCCGTTTTGCTTCTTGGCCTCAAATGTTGCTCCGTCGTTGAGCATGTCCTGCGCGTCGGTTTCCATGCCGAGCTTTGAAAGAGCAAGGGCTTGGAGGTAGAAGGCTGTAGGCCACTCGGGCATGCAGACCTGGGCCTGCATTGCGTCCCGTAGAGCAAGCTCTGCTTGCTCATTCATCAAGTAGGAAAAACTGCGCCTAGCAAAAACTGTAGCCGAAGGCGTCGACATCATTGCGACTAGCTGCATTAGAGCAAACGGGCTGTCATATAAGCTATAAATACAATGTTTTGGGGATTTCGATCAAGAGTAAGGGCCTATTTGGATCCCATGTACTAAACTTCAATAGGGTGCTAAAGTTTAACACACAATGAGGAACTAAACTACTATTGGATGGTACACTTTTAGCACCTTTTAGCACTCCCGTTTGGATCTCCATGTACTAAAGTTTAGCTAAAAGTGTAGTGCTAAACTTTAACAAACAGGCCCTAAGGAAACAGCGCAAGGACCCAACTGCTTAGGAACACTGACTTGTGGCCAGTTTGACAGTTACATCTAGGGGTGACAATGGGCTCTAAATTTTACACTACAAAATTTAAGGATCAAATCGGATTAGAATCGGGTTCTATTTCTATTCATTTTTTAACTAAAATTTATTTAGGCCCTAAGAAATTGTGAAGAAATATTTGGATTGTGATCCGTTAGCACCCCTAGTCTCCTACCATAATTACGTGGAAATAGAGAACAGGTATGCTGATACCTTGGAATAGTAGTCAATTGCAGTCTTAAAATCCTTGTCTCTAAATGCAATGTCACCAAACTTCTTTGTGTTCAGCATCTCTTGCACTTGCTGGGTCCATTCTTGAAAGGATAACTTCAGTTTTTAAACATGCATCAGACAAAATAAACTTATCTTAATAAACAGACAAGTAGGAATTCATAATTTCAAAATACTTGAGCAAGTGCAGACACAAAATGGCTTAGGTCTATTTTGGATCGTTTCTATCTTTTCTTAATATATTGTTATTGAAACTCACTGCGTTTTCGAGAAAAAAAATAATTTCAAAATACTAGAGCACGTGCAGACACAAAAATATATATATTTGAATGTATACATCAGATTTTGCCCACACAATGAAATGTGAAGACAAGTCCAAAGTCGACTCAGCATTATAATTTCCTGAACTAAATACTGAAAGTGTGTGTTTATCCATGCAAAACTATTTGCCTTTCAGACTAAAACAATCCATGATGCAACTTTTGTAAGTCTACTTCTCTGCATAGCCAATAGAAAACGTCACATCTACACATTTCACATTCTAAATGCAAATGATAAGCCACAGTGTTTCTTCTTTCTTCTAACCATGCAATGGTACTAGGGTCCGAGTGGAAGGAACAAGGAAACAATTCAAAAAATAAATCTTTATGAACAAGTTATCAATTGAGTTAAGCGGGAAAATAAAGCAAAGTGGAAGAGGAAAGTTCATCACAAATTGATGGCACAAGTCAGATGCAGAATAAATTTGATTGTTAGTTACCTCGTTTTCTGCACCCTCGTCATCTTTATAACCTGTTTTGAGTAAAATATCATGCACCGCTGAAAGATCCATACCAGCGCAGGCCTTCCCAAGTGGAGAATAAATGGCTGGCAGTACTGATGTGGCTTTTGTAATACCCATGAACACATGTGATGCAACCTGCATTAGGTTCATCGGAGGAATAGACAATGTTACTAGAAGCAATCAAGGGGGGTGAACAGAAGGAAAAAGGTGCTCTAGCTACTCACCTCCTTTTGATTTTGAAGAGGACCAACTGAAGACAAAAGATACTTTATGTTTGGTCTATCCCTAGATTCAAATTGCAGACACTTTGATGCAAGGTCAACCAATTTTGAAGCATCTTCATTAGCATACTGCCCTTCTAAGGAGGAATCCATCAGCAACAGTATATTCTTTCCCCTTATTAAATCTAGGGCCTAGAATTCCACAAAAAAAGAAATGATAAGTCAATTGTCATAATAAATACTGACATAGAGCAATTAATCACCTAGAGCTGTTTAATGATGCTGTGGTCATTATATGTTACAGAAAAATGAAGCACCTAGGAACAGCTGTCAGTTCAAGTTCATAGTTCAAGGCACACAGCAGTCCATCATTGCAAACATTGTACCAAAATGCAGGGGAATTGCTAAGAGATATTCTAGAAATATATTCTTCTTGAGAAAAAGCAAATGAAGCATACATGACTAGGAGGAATGTGTTTTCCGCTCAAAAGATCCAACAGGACAGTTCCATAGCTATATATCACACTCTCGGGAATTACTCTGCCTGTCATTCAAGCACAAATTATTCAGTGCAGTCCAAAATAGCATATTGTAAACAGTAATAGTGTGAATAGTGTATTGTAAACTTAAACGAAACAATAGATGATAAACCTGAAAATAATTTACCGTGATCCAAAAGTATGTATTGAACAACAATCAGGAAACAAGAAGTTTTACAATTGTACTCTCAAGAGGCATACTAGCTCACAAAAGCTTTTAACTTAATCTAACTTTTACTGATTGGGCTTATAATTAGCTCAAATGATCTACACCAGGGTGCAAACAAGGGTATTGGCAAATCAAGAATGTAATAGTAAATTAGTAACCCTTAAGCACAAAGGGGATCCTACCTGTTCGTAGAAACTCTGGTGGAGTGTAAGCCAGGTTAGTACTATAGCTTTTTCCATCACGGCTGTTCTTCATTAATCCAAAACTTGACAGGCGGGGATCACCTTCCTGATAGGGAATAGAAATCGGTTACAACAGGCGAGGTATTCCTTAGGCAGCTACAATAATCAATTACAACAGGTAAAAAACCACATAGAAAACTACAGATGACAGTAAAATTTTCCAAAGTAAACTTTAAAGATTAAAAAATGGTTTTCACAGATGAAGAAAATGTAGTTACAATGAAAGAGCCAGAATATAATTAATATATATATATATATATATATATATGTGTGTGTGTGTGTGTGTGTGTTGTGTGCAGTAAAAACTAGAAGCTGTCAACAAACTTGTTGTGTACCTCATCAAAAAGTACTCTATAAGCATTCAAATCATGATAGATTTTCCTGTTCTCCAAATTGCAATGGTCGAGAGCTTGTGCAATAAAATATGCAACCCTCAGCCTCATTTCCCATGGTAAAGGCTGCTTATCCCCTGAACAAAAAGGCAGTGCACAGCAGAGTCAATGAAGGGAGACAAGGTGGACAGGACGCACGCACCTAGTCCGGGCCAACCAGACTTTTGCATGATCTGCATAGGTCAAATGCAGCAATGGTGAAGGACACAAAGTGCATTAAGTCATTCTGTTAATGCAGAGGAGATTGAGATTCACGGTTGGTGTGATCCGCCCACGAGGATCATCATCGAGTACGTCACCATAGACGACATAAAAAGGCTGGAGTAGTCCTGGCAGGTGGATAGGGATAGCCGGATAGGGAGGGACTGGGGGAGACCCGGAGAGCACGTACAGTGGAAGAGATGCTTCGACAGGGTGTCGTTGGGCATGTACTCGGCGACGAGCAGCCTCTCGTCACCCTCGGCGCAGCAGCCAATGAGGTTGACGAGGCGCTTGTGCCGCACCTTCCCCACGCCCGCCGCCTCCGCCTGCAGCAGCAGCAGCAGCACTGCATCACATTGCGAGATCCGTGCCGGGAGGAAATCACACGTAGCGAGCATTGAAGCAACACAAATCCATACGAGGAACTGCTGCGGGTCAGGCCAAGAGAGGCGCGAGAAGCGTTTGACGGCGATGAGCCGTCCGCCATCGAGGCGGCCGCGGTAGACGGCGTTGGGCGCCTTCTCGCCGCTCTCCGAGACGATGAGGTCGGCGCTGAAGCCCTTGGTGGCGGCGCGCAGCTCGGCCAGCGCGAACTCCCTGAACACCGGCACCGCGCGCTTCACGGCCTCCTTGTCGTCGCCGTCGCCGTCGCCTCCCCCGTCGGCGGCGCCGTTCGCCGCCTCTGCCATTCGATTGGACACAGCAAAGCAGACGCGAGCGCGTGCCGGTTAGATGGATTCGGTGGCCGGGCGTTAGGGTTCAAGCGGCAGCGGGGGAGGAGGCGTGACGCTTACCGGGATCTGCAGGCTTGTCGGCGGGGAGCGCGGCGGCGTCGTTGGGCGGCAGGGGCCCCGCCACCTTGGACTGGAAGCACCCCATGGGCGCCAATGGAGATCTAGGATGCTTAGCGAAGCAAGAGCGATAAGGTCGGTGGGAATATGGGAGTGCGAGAGCGTGCGCTCAACTCGACTCCAGTCCAGCGCGGGGGAGTGTGGATTGTGGAATGGAGCAGCAGGAGTGAGCTCGTGAAGGTGCGAGGCAGGAGGCAAGGCTCCGAGAGAAGCGCGGCAGCACGCAGTGGTGGCCGGGTGGGTGGGGGATCCGGTAGGTGCGCCCGCAACAGTCAACACCGAGCATCCCCATTCCCCACCTCCAGTCTTTTTCTCTTTGTTTTAAAAAAAGAAAATACGAAACCCCTAAAATCTCGTGCTAGTACTATTACTTTTTTCTTAAAAAATATATTTTTCGTTTAATTTAAGGTGGTCTTTTCCTAGAATTGAAACCAAACAGTTTCCCAAGAAAAATCAGAGAGGGTATGTAGTGTTTGTGTTTCAGAACAGAATGGAAAAAGGAGACCAAGGGACGCATGGCATTGCCATGCAGGCATGCAGCTTGGGCTCCTGTTCTGAGATGCGACGAGTTTGGCACGAATTTAACAGTCAAAGTAAGGTTGACAAGCTGTATATATTCCTGTTCGTATTTACTTCACTCCTACAAATATATTCAGCTTTTTTTAAATACTCTTGTACTACGGCAACTAAAATTTTATCTTCTTCACCACTTGCTTCATCAAGCCGCCAAAACTCAAAAGGTGTTGCTTGCTTCATGGATGGTAACGTAAACGGCATCATCAGTAATGATTCATAGCGGTAATAAATTTGAATAGATCAATATTTATTTTTAATGTAGTTTCTAATTACAATTGAAGTTAAACGGACATGATTTAATATTTTCTTACCTATCATGTTAACATAACCAAAGATTTGATTCCAACGTAAAAGTGGAGGTGTGGAGAGCCTGACGCCTTGCCCAAGTCCCGATCCTGACTGGGCCTGCTGTCTTCTTTTTACTGGGGAGTAGTACGTATTGGCAGCAAGCAAAACAAGCAAGGCCTGCGACAAGGAGCGCACGAGCGAGCCGGCAGCAGCAGGGGCGCAGGCGCGCAGCACGGCCACGGCAGCAGCATCAAAGCTAGAATGGTGATCGCCTCCATGACTACCTGCGTCTGCGTCTGCGTCTGCGTCTGCGTCCGGGTTCGCCAGCCAGCCACGAGTGACTGACGACTCAGCCATAGATGCCATGCGAGGGACCACACCCTCGCAACGTCGCTGTCGCAGGCTCGACACGTGGGCTTCCTGCAGCGCCGCGCTGTTATCTGTTCCGCAGGTGCGCAGCCCCACCGTTGGCGTGCCGAGCCAGTCATACACCGTACCAATTTAATTAGGTCGAGTCAGGCATAGATAAACAGTAGGTCGTGCTAATAGGTGCGTGGACTAAGTATGAGTCGTATAACCTAATTTATTTTAAATAAGTCATATCATGCTACTGTATTGGGTGGCTTAAGGTCTGACTTGTAACAGAGCTCGAAAATGACTTATTTTTTTATTTTTATTGTTTATTTTTCTTGTTTTTTATGACAGAACTTAAAAATAATTTAGATTGGGGATCGAGTTGGTCATATATATAAATATATATATATAGATTAGGATAAGTATGGTTGGGCCATAAACAGGTTATGTTACGCTGTGCTTGGTTTAATAGGATTGGGGGTAGGATTTGTGATTTTTTTTGTAAGGCTGCTCCACGCTTGTATCTAAACCCAAGATAGGCCTTGTGTTGTGCCCGTGTCGTGTCAAAATAGTCGTGCCTCGTGCCGGCACATATAATCAAGCCCATTTGGTCACCTATAGTGTTGCCTTCAGTCTATACATGACGCCCTCGCAACCTGTCAGGGACGACACGACGACACTATGTTCGAGCCATGGCCCGTGGCTGTCGTGCCACATTCGTCAACTTGATGTCCAACATGCTAAGGTCGGTGTCAATGCAACCTTTAGTGGCGAGCGAGAGGGGCACTTTGGGACAGGAGTCAGGGTGAGAGTGGGGCTGGAGGGCAGCCTCGTGTGATGCCTACATTGTCGGGCGACAGCTGGCTTACTGCCTCGCTATAGCTCGCACTGGAGCGGGCGCTCGGGCGAGAGAGGAGCGACACGCTGGCACGGGTGAGACAGACGGTGGGTGAGAGCGACGAGCAAGAGCGATGTGGTGGCTTCTGATTGGTACACGTGTGCTAGTCGTTGCAATCAGCAGTTTTTGACTGTTTGGAGTCAAAAAATCAAAAAATTACAAAAAAACATAAATCCTACCCCCAATCCCTCTATTATGCATATTGTAATTTTTAAATTAATAAAAATATTATGTTGTGTGATTTTTAAGTGTTGAAATAAATCTGCGTGAATTAATTAATTCTGAAATAAAAAAACTGATGTTAACAAACTATGAAGAAATATAACCTGTTTATGGCCCAGTAGCGAGAGTGGAGGATGCTGCTGCAGGCGGAGGCAGCGGGCATGGGGAATGTTGAGCCACGAAATAGGCCACCGGACGGTCCAGCCCTGGGGCCGGACGGTCCGCGGTCCGGACAGTCCGCGCCTGTGGGTCGGACGGTCCGTGCGAGCGCAGAACAGATTAGGGTTCCGAGATTCTTGTCATGTTTGTTGACGAAATTTGCGGGATTAGCTCGGTGAGTTTGTTTATAACGGGTCCAGCCTCCCTCCTCTATAAATACAGAGGTATACGGCCGATTTGTAATCATCAATCGAATCAATAACACTTTTATCTCGCATTTATTTCTTGTACAATTAGGAGTAGTTCTAGTCTAGTTCTAGTTTAGCCTCTCAATCCCCAAATTCTCTGCTTCTCTTCGACTCTACGTCGATTAGAGGAGTCTAGGTCGGTTTGCCCGAGCCTAGACATCACCTAGGATCTCTCCTCCCCGACAGGGCCCCTCTCGGGAGCGAGATCCAGGCGCCGCCGGCGACCTTCGCCGCTCCCTGCGCACGTGCGGACCGTCCGGCCGTCAGGCAGGAAAACTGAAAGTCACCTAGAGGGGGGTGAATAGGCGGAATCTGAAATTTACAACTTAGAACACAATCTACAAGCCGGGGTTAGCGTTAGAATTAAATTCGAGTCCGAAAGAGAGGGCGAAAACAAATCAACCAAGAAATGAACCGGATGACATGGTGATTTGTTTTACCAAGGTTCGGTTCTTGAAAACCTACTCCCCGTTGAGGTGGTCACAAAGACCGGGTCTCTTTCAACCCTTTCCTTTTCTCAAACGGTCACCTAGACCGAGTGAGCTTTCTCCTTAATCAAATGGGTCACTTAGACCCCACAAGGACCACCACACAATTGGTGTCTCTTGCTTTGATTACAAGTCACTTGAAGAACAAGAATGAGGAAGAAGAAAGCGATCCAAGAACAAGAGCTCAAAGAACACGAGCAAAACTCTCTCTCTAGTCACAAGTTGTTTGGAGTGAATTTGGGACTTGGAGAGGCTTTAAATCTTTTAAATTGTGTCTAGTATTGAATGCACCTAGCTCTTGTATTGAATGGGATGTCTGAAAATATTGGATGCTTAGAGTGGTGGTGTTGGGGGTATTTATAGCCCTCAACCACCACATAGCCGTTGGGGAGGCTGTTTGTCGAAGGACGCACCAGCCACGTCACCCAACCATTAGGGTTCTGAAGATTCTAACCGTTGGAGCGCTGACTTCATGTCGCACCGGACAGTCCGGTGCGCCTCTGATGCCTGCTCTGACTTCTGCGCGCACTGTTCACGCACTGTTCACACTTTTGCAGACGACCGTTGCGTTGATAGCCGTTGCTTCGCTTGGTGCACCGGACAGTCCGGTGGCATACCGGACAGTCCGGTGAATTATAGCGGAGCAGCGCCTGAGAAACCCGAAGGTGAAGAGTTCAGACTGTACGGCCCCTAGTGCACCGAACACTGTTCGGTGGTACACCGGATACTATCTGGTGGCACACAGGATAGTCCGGTGCGCCAGACCAGAGTTCTCTTCGGTTTCTTTTGCTCCTTTCTTTTGACCCTAACTTTGATCTTTTGTTGGTTTGTGTTGAACCTTTATGCACCTGTAGAATATATAATCTAGAACAAACTAGTTAGTTCAATATTTGTGTTGGTCATTCAACCACCAAAATCTTTTATAGGAAAAGGCTTGACCCTATTTCCCTTTCAATCTCCCCCTTTTTGGTGATTGATGCCAACACAAGCCAAAGCAAATGTATAAGTGCAGAATTGAACTAGTTTGCATAAGGTAAGTGCATAGGTTACTTAGAATTAAACCAATTTATTATTTCACTAGATATGCATGGATTGCTTTCTTTTATTTGACATTTTGGACCACGTTTGCACCACTTGTTTTGTTTTTGCAAATTCTTTTGGAAAATCTTTTCAAAATCTTTTTGCAAATAGCCAAAGGCATATAAGTAAGATTGTAAGAAGCATTTTCGAGATTTGAAATTTTCTCCCCCTATTTCAAATGCTTTTCCTTTGACTACAACAAAACTTCCCCTGAATGAAATTCTCCCCTTAGTGTTTAAGAGGGTTTTCCCAATTTTTGAAAACACTAGTAACTTTCTCCCCCTTTTGAAAACATATTAAGATACTGATTTGAAAATTTTGTTTAAAAATTTGGTGGTGGTGCGTGGTGGTGTGGTCCTTTTGCTTTGGGCTAATACTTTCTCCCCCTTTGGCATTAATCGCCAAAAACGGAGACTTTGAGAGCCCTTTACTTTCTCCCCCATTGGTAAACAACATATGAGTGAAAGATTATACCAAATTGGAGAGTGAGTAACGATGAAGGGTAAATGATACCGATAGATTGGAGTGGAAGCCTTGTCTTCGTCGAGTACTCCATTTCCCTTTCAATCTACGACTTAGCATAAAAATACACTTGAAAACACATTAGTCATAGCAAATGAAAGATATATGATCAAAGGTATATAAATGAGCAATGTGTGCAATGTTTCATTCAAAATTTCGAGAATCAAGTATATTTAGCTCATTTCTAAGTTTGCTAAAGGTTTTCTCATCTAATGGCTTGGTAAACATATTGTCTAATTGATCTTTGGTGTTAATATAGGCTATCTTGATATCTCCCCTTTGTTGGCGATCCCTCAAAAAGTGATACCGAATGTCTATGTGCTTAGTGCGGCTGTGTTCAACGGGATTCTCTGCCATGCGGATAGCACTCTCATTGTCACATAGGAGAGGGACTTTGCTCAATTTGTAGCCATAGTCCCTGAGGGTTTGCCTCATCCAAAGTAATTGCGCACAACAATGGCCTGCGATAATATACTCGGCTTCGGCGGTAGAAAGAGCGACTGAGTTTTGTTTCTTTGAAGCCCAAGATACCAGGGATCTTCCCAGAAACTGACAAGTCCCTGATGTGCTCTTCCTATCAATTTTACACCCTGCCCAATCGGTATCGGAATATCCTATCAAATCAAAAGTAAAGCCCAAACTTAGGAGTGTAAACTAAATATCTCATGATTCTTTTCATAGCCCTAAGGTGAACTTCCTTAGGATCGGCTTGGAACCTTGCACACATGCATAGGGAAAGCATAATATCCGATCGAGATGCACATAAATAGAGTAAAGATCCTATCATCGATCGGTATACCTTTTGATCTACGGATTTACCTCTCGTGTTGGGGTCGAGATGCCCATTTGTTACCATGGGTGTCTTGATGGGCTTGGCATCCTTCATTCCAAACTTCTTAAGAATGTCTTGAATGTACTTGGTTTGGCTGATGAAGGTGCCATCCTGGAGTTGCTTGATTTGAAATCCTAAGAAGTATCTCAACTCCCCCATCGTTGACATCTCAAATTTTTGTACCATGATCCTACTAAACTCTTCACAAGTAGATTTATTAGTAGACCCAAATATAATATCATCAACATAAATTTGGCATACAAACAAATCATTTGCAATAGTTTTAGTAAAGAGTGTAGGATCGACTTTTCTGACTTTGAAGCCATTAGTGATTAGAAAATCTCACAGGCATTCATACCATGCTCTTGGGGCTTGCTTGAGCCCATAAAGCACCTTTGAGAGTTTATACACATGGTTAGGATACTCACTATCCTCAAAGCCGGGAGGTTGCTCAACATAGACCTCTTCCTTGATTGGTCCATTGAGGAAGGCACTCTTATGTCCATTTGATAAAGCTTGAAGCCATGGTAAGTAGCATAGGCAAGTAATATACGAATTGACTCAAGCCTAGCTACGGGTGCATAAGTTTCATCAAAATCTAAACCTTCGACTTGTGAATAACCCTTGGCCACAAGTCGTGCTTTGTTCCTTATCACCACACCATGCTCATCTTGCTTGTTGCGGAATACCCACTTGGTACCTACAACATTTTGGTTAGGACGTGGAACTAAATGCTATACCTCATTCCTCATGAAGTTGTTGAGCTCCTCTTGCATTGCCAGCACCCAATCCGAATCTCTTAGTGCATCCTCCACCCTGTATGGCTCAATAGAGGACACAAAAGAGTAATGTTCACGGAAATGAGCGACTCGAGATTGAGTAGTTACCCCCTTATGGATATCACCAAGAATGGAGTTGATGGGGTGATCTCTTTGAATCGCCTGGTAGACTCTTGGGTGTGGCGGTCTTTGTCCCTGAATTTCTTGTTCATCTTCCTTGGCTTGATTTTCTTCATCTCCCCATTGATCATTGCCCTCGTCTTGAGGTGGCTCATCCTCTTGATCTTCTTCTTCATTATCTTGAGCATGTTCCTCATCTTGTGGGTTGGTGGAGATGCTTGAATGGAAGATGACGGTTGATCTTGTGCTTGAATTGGCTCTTCGGATTCCTTAGGACACATATCCCCAATGGACATGTTCCTTAGCACAACACATGGATCCTCTTCATCATCTAATTCATCAAGATCAACTTGCTCCACTTGGGAGCCATTAGTCTCATCAAACACAATGTCACAAGAAACCTCAACTAATCCAGTGGATTTGTTGAAGACTCTATATGCCCTTGTGTTTGAGTCATATCCTAGTAAAATGCCTTCTACAGCCTTAGGAGCAAATTTAGATTTTGTACCTCTTTTAATAAGTATAAAACATTTGCTACCAAAGACTCTAAAATATGAAACATTGGGCTTTTTACCGGTAAGGAGTTCAAAAGATGTCTTCTTGAGGATTCGGTGAAGGTAGAGCCGGTTGATGGAGTAGCAGGCAGTGTTAATCGCCTCAGCCCAAAACCGGTCCAGAGTCTTGTACTCATCAAGCATGGTCCTCGCCATGTCAAGTAGAGTTCTATTCTTCCTCTCCACTACACCATTTTGTTGAGGTGTGTAGGGAGAAGAGAACTCATGCTTGATGCCCTCCTCCTCAAGAAAGCCTTCAATCTGAGAGTTCTTGAACTCCGTCCCATTATCGCTTCTTATCTTCTTGATCCTCAATCCGAACTCATTTTGAGCCCGTCTCAAGAATCCCTTCAAGTCTCTTGGGTCTGTGATTTTTCCTGTAAAAAGAATACCCAAGTGAAGCGAGAATAGTCATCCACAATTACTAGACAGTACTTACTCCCGCTGATGCTTATATAAGCTATCGGGCCAAATCAATCCATGTGGAGTAGCTCAAGCGGCATGTCGGTCGTCATGATGTTTTTGTGTGGATGGTGGGCACCAACTTGCTTTCCTGCTTGACATGCGCTACAAACCCTGCCTTTCTCAAAATGAACATTCGTTAGTCCCAAAATGTGCTCTCCCTTTAGAAGCTTGTGGAGATTCTTCATCCCAACATGGGCTAGTCGGCGATGCCAGAGCCAACCCATATTAGTCTTAGCAATTAAGCAAGTGTCGAGTTCAGCTCTATTAAAATCAACTAAGTATAGCTGACCCTCTAACACTCCCTTAAATGCTACTGAATCATCACTTCTTCTAAAGACAGTAACACCAGTATCACTAAAAGACAGTTATAGCCCATTTTACATAATTGAGATATAGAAAGCAAGTTGTAATCTAAAGAATCTACAAGAAAAACATTGGAAATAGAATGGTCCGGTGATTTAGCAATTTTACCAAGTTCTTTGACAAAACCTTGATTTCCATCCCCGAATGTGATAGTTCTTTAGGGATCTTCGTTTTTCTCATAGGAGGAGAACATCCTTTTCTCCCCTGTCATGTGGTTTGTGCATCCGCTATCGATAATCCAACTTGAGCCCCCGGATGCATAAACCTACAAAACAATTTAGGCTTGTTCTTAGGTACCCAAATGGTCTTGGGTCCTTTCACATTAGAAACAAGCACCTTGGGTACCCAAACACAAGTCTTTGAGCCCTTGTGTTTGGCCCCAACATATTTGGCAACTACTTTGCCTGATTTGTTAGTCAGCACATATGAAGCATCAAAAGTTTTAAATGAAACATTAGGATCATTTGATGCAGTAGGAGATTTCTTTTTAGATAATTTAACATGGGTTGATTCCCTAGAGCTAGATGCCTCATTTTTATACATAAAAGCATGGTGAGAAACAGAATGAGACTTCCTAGCATGAATTCTCCTAATCTTATGCTCAGGATAACCAGCAGGATATAAAATGTAACCCTCGTTATCCTGAGCCATGGGAGCCTTACCCTTAACAAAATTAGATAATTTCTTGGGGGCATTAAGCTTGACATTGCCTCCCTGTTGGAAACCAATGCCATCCTTAATGCCAGGGCGTCTCCCATTATAAAGCATGCTACGAGCAAATTTAAATTTTTCATTCTCTAGTTCATGCTCGGCAATTTTAACATCTAGTTTAGCTATATGATCATTTTGTTGTTTAATCATAGCAATGTGATCATGAATAGCATCAATATTAATGTCTCTAAATCTAGCACAAATAGTAACATGATCAACACTAGATGTAGAAGGCTTGCAAGTATTTAATTCTTCTATCTTAGCATGTAATATGGCATTCTCATTTCTAAGACAGGAAATAGAATCATTGCAGATACTTAAGTCTCTAGCCTTTGAAATTAAACTAGCATTCTCAGTTTTAAGACTAGAAATTGATTCATTTAATTTATTGATCTTAGCAATCAAGTTAGCATTAATATTTTTAAGATTGATAATTGAATCATGACAATCATTTGATTTTTCAACCTTAGCAATTAAATTAACATTCTCAGTTCTAAGGTTGGAAATGGTGTCATGACAAATGCTAAGCTCTCTAGTCAAATTTTCATTTTTCTCTACTTCCTGAGCATAAGCATTCTTTACCTTAACATGCTTTTTATTTTCCTTAATAAGAAATTTCTCTTGGCTATCCAAGAGTTCATCCTTCTCATGAATAACACCTATTAATTAATTTAATTTTTCCTTTTGTTGCATGTTAAGGTTGGCAAAAAGATTAAGCAAGTTTCCTTCATCATCACTAGAGCTAGCATCATCACTAGATGTTGTATATTTTGTGGAGGCTCTAGATTTTACCTTCTTCTTTTTGTCGTCCTTTGCCATGAAGCACTTGTGGCCGACGTTGGGGAATAGGAGGCCTTTGTTGATGACGATGTTGGCGACATCCTCGTCAGAGGAGGAGTCGGTAGAGCTCTCATCGGAGTCCCATTCTCGACACACGTGGGCATCACCGCCCTTCTTCTTGTAGTATCTCTTCTTCTCCTTCCTCTTTCCCTTCTTGTTGTCGCCTCTGTCACTATCACTAGACATAGGATATTTAGCGATAAAATGACCGGGCTTACCACACTTGTAGCACACCCTCTTGGAATAGGGCTTGTAATCTTTCCCCTTCCTTTGCTTGAGGATTTGGCGAAAGCTTTTGATGATAAGCGCCATTTCCTCGTTGTCAAGCTTGGATGCGTCGATTGGAATCCTACTTGGTGTAGATTCCTTCTTTTCTTCCTCCGTCGCCATGAATGTGATGGGTTGCACCTCGGGTGTGGAGGTGCCGCCTTGCTCCAAGTTGATGATTTATTTGGAGCCTTTGATCATCAATTCAAAGCTCATAAACTTTCCTATAACTTCCTCGGGAGACATTAACTTATATCGAGAATCACCACGAATTAATTGAACTTGAGTGGGATTACGAAAAACAAGTGATCTAAGAATAACCTTGACCATTTCATGGTCATCCCACTTGGTGCTCCTGAGGTTGCGCACTTGGTTCACCAAGGTGTTGAGCCGGTTGTACATGGCTTGTGGCTCCTTTCCTTGGTTGAGGACGAACCGACCGAGCTCCCCCTTGATTGTTTCCCTCTTGGTGATCTTGGTCACCTCATCTCCTTCGTGCGCGGTCTTTAGTACATCCCAAATCTCTTTGGCACTCTTCAACCCTTGCACCTTATTATACTCCTCTCGACATAGAGAGGCGAGGAGTATAGTAGTTGCTTGGGAATCAAAGTGCTTGATTTGGGCGACGTCATCCGAGTCGTAGCCCTCGTCCCCTGGTGATGGTACCTGTGCTCCAAATTCAACAATGTCCCATATGCTTGTGCGGAGTGAGGTTAGGTGATGCCTCATTTTATCACTCCACATATTATAATCTTCACCATCAAAAACCAGTGGTTTGCCTAGTGGGATGGAAAGTAAAGGAGTGCGTTTAGAAATACGGGGATAATGAAGTGGCATCTTATTATACTTCTTGCGCTCATGGCGCTTAGAAGTGACGGACGACACGTCGGAGCTGGAGGCGGATGGCGACGAAGAGTCGGTCTCGTAGTAGACCACCTTCTACACCATCTTTTTCTTGTCGCCACTCCGATGCGACTTGTGAGGAGGTGATCCCTCATTTAGCTTGTTGTCGGACTCCCTTGATGGAGCCTTCTCGTGGCTTGTGGCGAGCTTGTCACCGGTCACGATCTCCCTCTTGGTGTGATCTCCAGACATCACTTCGACTGGTTAGACTCTAATGAAGTACCGGCTCTGATACCAAATGAAAGTCGCCTAGAGGGGGGTGAACAGGTGGAATTTGAAATTCACAACTTAAAACACAATCTACAAGCCAGGGTTAGCATTAGAATTAAATTCGAGTTTGAAAGAGAGGGCAAAAACAAATCAACCAAGAAATGAAGCAGATGACACGGTGATTTGTTTTACCGAGGTTCGGTTCTTGAAAACCTACTCCCCGTTGAGGTGGTCACAAAGACCGGGTCTCTTTCAACCCTTTCCCTCTCTCAAACGGTCACCTAGACCGAGTGAGCTTTCTCCTTAATCAAACGGGTCACTTAGACCCCACAAGGACCACCACACAATTGGTGTCTCTTGCTTTGATTACAAGTCACTTGAAGAACAAGAATGAGGAAGAAGAAAGCGATCCAAGAACAAGAGCTCAAAGAACACGAGCACAACTCTCTCTCTAGTCACAAGTTGTTTGGAGTGAATTTGGGACTTGGAGAGGCTTTGAATCTTTTAAATTGTGTCTAGTATTGAATGCACCTAGCTCTTTTATTGAATGGGATGTCTGAAAATCTTGGATGCTTGGAGTGGTGGTTGGGGGGTTTTTATAGCCCTCAACCACCACATAGTCGTTGGGGAGGCTGTCTATCGAAGGGCGCACCGGACAGTCCGGTGCGCCACCGGACACTGTCCGGTGCGCCAGCCGTATCACCCAACTGTTAGGGTTCTGAAGATTCTGACCGTTGGAGCGCTGACTTCATGTCGCACCGAACAGTCCGGTGCTACACCGGACAAGTACTGTTCACTGTCCGGTGCGCCTCTGACGCCTGCTCTGACTTCTGCGCGCACTGTTCACACTTTTGCAGATGACCGTTGCGCTGATAGTCGTTGCTCTGCTTGGTGCACCGGACAGTCCGGTGGCACACCAGATAGTCCGATGAATTATAGCGGAGCAGCGCCTGAGAAACCCGAAGGTGAAGAGTTCAGACTGTAGGGCCCCTGGTGCACCGGACACTGTCCGGTGCGCCAGACCAGGGTTCTCTTCGGTTTCTTTTGCTCCTTTCTTTTGAACCCTAACTTTGATCTTTTATTGGTTTGTGTTGAACCTTTATGCACCTGTAGAATATATAATCTAGAGCAAACTAGTTAGTTCAATATTTGTGTTGGTCATTCAAGCACCAAAATCTTTTATAGGAAAAGGCTTGACCCTATTTCCCTTTTAAAAACCTAAGCCTTGCACCAGGCCACGGACCGTCCGGCCCCTGGCCGCGGACCGTCCGCCCCTGTGCAGAGAGCACCGCCGCCGGTTCTTGTTTAGTGATTGGCGCCCCCAAAAAGGCACCAACACACTTTTTGGCGACTCCGCTGGGGACAACACATATAGACCTACCAAATCGGCTCTCAATGGCTGGTTCAAGGGATAGCTCTGAAGTCTCCCCCAACAACATTATAGAGCCGACTTGGGAAACCTTGCCAGCTAACGAGCAGCTCCAGTTCGAGGAGCACAAGGAGCAGCTGATTCAAGAGGCAAAGGCAAAGTTCCTAGCCAACTTCAAGGTGGACAGGAACAATAAAGTTGTCCGGCAACGGGCGACGGATCCGGCTTTGCTCCGACCCACACCAGATATCCCCAACATAAGTAACACAAATGAGCTATAATCTCTTAAGAATTATGTAGATGAACAGTGAGAACAAATGCAAAATATCATAGGGGGTATGCAAAATTATTATAGGAGGCTAGTACGCGCATTTGATAAATCTACTATCGCAAATTTTCCTTCACACGAGTTTGAATTGGGGGAAAACATGCGTAATTCATCGGCTACAAGTTGTCACGACTAGTTACAACATAAATGGGATGCCAATGGATACATGCCCTGGGCAACCACAACCTCCTACGCACATTGACAACAAATTAGCTAATCTGCACATGACCGAACCGTTCGCACGTGAGCGCGGACCGTCCAGGCCAGCACCGGCCAGGCCCGTTTTTAATGAATTACCGAGACATGCACCTGAGCCACCACTTACTGCACAGAATCAAAATTACCCAGTCGGACCGTCTGCATGCAGCAACGGATGATCTGCGTATAATCACGGACGGTCCGGACACATACTCGGACAGTCCGCGCATATCGCCGAACGGTTTGCATATACAACCGGACGGTCCGACGCAGAGTTTTTTGAGGAGGATTGCTACCTGAATCCTCAACCATCCCAGCAACACTTCCATCACACTATGCAATGCATTAGCCCATTAATACACAATCCCAAGCCCAGGAAAGTTTTCCGGCCCCACCTAGAAGGCCGGAAAGGAACGATCAATCCTATGAGCCATATAGGGCAAATAGCAATGCACCACATAGCTCAAACCAATGGGGGGAATGACAACATGCTAATATCCAGCCAACCCCACCTATGTTTGACCAGAGAGCCGGTGGTCTCGCACCGACTGCCATCGATATAATGAGGGAAGAAATAGCCAGGGCGTTCCGAGATAAGCTCAGAGTAAGCATGGTCCCTAGAGGGCAATCATATCAGAAACCTTATAATAGCCGATTTGATCACCACCCATACCCACAGGGAACCAGGATACCCAAATTTGTGAAATTTTTGGGTGACCAAGGAAAAAATACGCGCGAACACATAGGCCAGTTCTTAGCATAATTAGGAGAATTGGCCGACATAGAAGCATTTTACGTGCGTTTATTTTCATTATCTTTAACAGGAACCGCGTTCGCATGGTACGCTACATTACCTCCTAATTCTATTTTGTCATGGGGGATTTAGAACAAAAATTCCATGACCACTTTTTCTCCGGTGACTATGAGTTAGATTTAGTAGACTTAGTGGCCCTGCGACAAGCGAAAGATGAGTCGGTTAATGATTACATCCGGAGATTCCGGGATACAAGAAACTGATGTTTCCAAATTCATTTAGCAGAAAAACAACTAGCAGGATTAGCTTTTAATGGGCTGCAATATTATTTAAAAGAAAGATTAGAAGGTATCCAGTTCTTTACGCTAGCACAATTACATCAGAGAGCTTTGGCCTATGAAAGTCGAAGTAAAGAGACTGCCAAAACCATTCGTCACAATGTCCATATAGTAGAGTGCAACCAATGTAGCCCGGATGACGAATCAACTGAAGTATATGCTGCTGAAATGGTTTGGCCAAAGCAGGCTAAATCTTCGGCTTGTTCCTCCTTGCAACCGGTTCAAAAGAAATGGCAAGAAGAGGTTAAGTTTACATTTAATCTTGGTAATTGTGATAAAATATTTGAATTACTCAAAAATGGCAACATTAAAATAAATCACATTGTTCCATCCACCGACGAGCTAAAACGTCGTGCATACTGCAAGTGGCATAGTTCATTTTCTCATGCCACTAATGATTGTAAGGTATTCCGTCGATAGATTCAATCGGCCATTAACGAAGGACGATTGAAATTTAAGGAAATGCAGGTAGACACAGAGCCCTTTCCGATGAACATGATCGACTTCGAGGGCAAGAGGGTCCTGATTCGGCCAAACACAGCCGATAAAGGCAAAGTCAAAGAGATAATCATCGGCAACGCAAGAGAGGCCGATGGGAATCATAAGATTTCTTGCAGGAAGGTGGTGGCCAAAAAGACTCCTGATGGAGGGGAGACTCTTAAGGTGACCATCACGACCTCCGGCACTGGGGGCAAGCACAAACATGGGGACAGGCGCGGGAACCTGTGCTGCATATCACGAATAGTCCGACATCTAGGCGCGGACGGTTCGAAGCTTCTCCAGATGGTCCGAAGAATTCCAGCGGACAGTCCGGCTACACTCAGGGCCCGCAACGACCACGTACGTTCAAACCACGACGACCAGAGATAGGTACGTGGAAAACAAATACATTTAAACCAGCTGGTCAGTTGGTCAAATCCGGTCTGACTTTCGATCAATTATTATCCAAATATGTGAAAAAGAAGGCCGACCCTAGTGACTGGCCAGCGAAGCGACCTCGCTCGCCCGTTCGTGAGCAACGTCAGGTAAGACCGATTGGACCACCTCACCAATCGGAAGAAATGGAAGGTCATATTGTCCAATTAAGACCTAACATACTTGCATGGACACCTCCATCCCCATATCCACCTATGCCATATCCATACACGTACATACCCCCACCAAATCAAATGTGGGGTATGCCACCATATCCATTTGGGATGCCACAGTACCCCGCTTGGTGGGCACCCCAAACATCTATATTCAATAGGTTGGCACCTCTAGTACAAGATGAAAGGGAAATAGGCTTACACCTTTTCCTAATTGATTTTGGTGGTTGAATTGCCCAACACAAATAATTGGATTAACTAGTTTGCTCTAGATTATAAGTTTTACAGGTGCCAAAGGTTCACAATTGACCAATAAAATGACCAAGAAAGGGTTCATACAAAGAGAGCAAAAGACAACCGAAGCGTGCCCTGGTCTGGTGCACCGGACTGTCCGGTGTGCCACTGGACAGTGTCCGGTGTACCAGGGAAACTCAGCTCCAAACTCGTCACCTTCGGGAAAATCAGAGGGCGCTCCGCTATAATTCACCGGACTGTCCGGTGAGGCACCGGACAGTGTCCGGTGGCGCACCGGACTGTCTGGTGTGCCAGCGGAGCAACGGCTACTTCAGCGCCAACTATCGACTGCAACCGCATTCAATACGCTACCGTGCGTGCCAGAGTTAGAGCAGCATCAGAAGGAGCACCGGACAGTCTACAGTACTTGTCCGGTGCACCACCGGACAGTCAGAAGACCCCACCTGTCAGAGCTCCAACGGTCGAACCCTAACGGCCGGCTGACGTGGCTGGCGCACCGGACAGTGTCCGGTGGCGCACCGGACTATCCGGTGCGCCATTCGACAGCAGCCTCCACCAAACGGCTAGTTTGGTGGTTGGGGCTATAAATACCCCAACCACCCCACCATTCATTGCATCCAAGTTTTCCACCTTCCAACACCTTACAAGAGCTATAGCATTCAATTCTAGACACAACCAAAGAGATCAAATCCTCTCCCAAGTCCGGAATCACTCCAAATCAATTAGTGGCTAGAGAGAGCGACATTTGTGTTCATTTGAGCTCTTGCGCTTGGATTGCTTCTTTTCTTTCTCATTCTTCTTGTGATCAACTCAATTGTAACCAAGGCAAGAGACACCAATTGTGTGGTGGTCCTTGCGGGGACTTAGTGTCCTGTGTGATTGAGAAGAAAAGCTCACTCGGTCTAAGTGACCGTTTGAGAGAGGGAAAGGGTTGAAAGAGACCTGGTCTTTGTGACCACCTCAATGGGGAGTAGGTTTGCAAGAACCGAACCTCGGTAAAACAAATCCTTGTGTCTCACTCTCTATTTGCTTGCAATTTGTTTTTCACCCTCTCTCTCGGACTCGCTTATATTTCTAACGCTAACCCGGCTTGTAGTTGTGCTTAAGTTTATAAATTTTAGATTTGCCCTATTCACCCCCCTCTAGGCGACTTTCAATTGGTATCAGAGCCCGGTTCTTCATTAGAGCCTAACCGCTCTAAGTGATGTCGGGAGATCATGCCAAGAAGGAGATGGTGACCAGCGACAAGCCTGCTACAAGCCATGGGAAGGCTCCATCGGGAGAGTCCCACAACAAGGGGAAGGATAAGGAATCCTCCTCACAAAAGTCGCATCGGAGTGGCGACAAGAAAAAGAAGATGAGGAAAGTGGTCTACTACGAGACCGATTCTTCATCGCCATCCACCTCCGGCTCCGACGCGTCGTCCATAACTTCTAAGCGCCATGAGCGCAAGAAGTTTAGTAAGATTCCCCTACGCTACCCTCGTATTTCAAAACGTACTCCTTTACTTTCCGTTCCATTAGGCAAAACCACCGGTTTTTGACGGTGAAGATTATAATATGTGGAGTGACAAAATGAGGCATCATCTAACCTCACTCCACACAAGCATTTGGAACGTTGTTGAGTTTGGTGTACAGGTACCATCCGTAGGGGATGAAGACTATGATTCGGATGAAGTGGCCCAAATTCATCACTTCAACTCCCAAGCCACTACTATACTCCTCGCCTCTCTAAGTCGAGAGGAGTATAATAAGGTGCAAGGGTTGAAAAGCGCAAAGGAAATTTGGGACGTGCTCAAGACCGCGCACGAAGGAGACGAGGTGACCAAGATCACCAAGCGGGAGACGATCGAGGGGGAGCTCGGTCGCTTCATGCTTCACCAAGGAGAGGATCCGCAAGCCATGTACAACCGCTTGAAGACCTTGGTGAACCAAGTGCGCAACCTCGGGAGCACCAAATGGGATGACCATGAGATGGTCAAGGTTATTCTTAGATCCCTCGTTTTTCTTAACCCTACGCAAGTTCAATTAATTCGAGGTGATCCTAGATACACGCTAATGTCTCCCGAGGAGGTTATAGGGAAGTTTGTGAGCTTTGAGCTAATGATCAAAGGCTCAAAGAAAATCATCGAGCAAGGCACCTCCTCCACGCCCGAGGCACAACCCGTCGCATTCAAGGCAACGGAGGAGAAGAAGGAAGAGTCTACATCAAGTAGGCTCCCCATCGACACCTCAAAGCTCGACAATGAGGAGATGGCTTTAATCATCAAAAGCTTTCGACAAATCCTCAAGCAAAGGAGGGGGAAGGACTACAAGCCCCGCTCCAAGAAGGTTTGCTACATGTGTGGTAAGCCTGGTCACTTTATAGCAGAATGTCCTATTTCTAGTGACAGGGGCGACGACAAGAAGGGGATAAGAAAGGAAAAGAAGAAGTACTACAAGAAGAAGGGCGGTGATGCCCATGTTTGCCGGGAGTGGGACTCCGACGAGAGCTCCACTGACTCCTCCTCCGACGAGGATGCCACCAACATCGCCGTCAACAAGGGACTCCTCTTCCCCAATGTCGGCCACAAGTGCCTCATGGCAAAGGACGGCAAAAAGAAGAAGGTTAAATCCAATTCCTCCACTAAATATGCAACCTCTAGTGATGAGCATAATTCTAGTGATGATGAGGACAATTTGCTTACTCTTTTTGCCGATCTTAACATGCAACAAAAGAAGAAATTGAATGAATTAATTAGTGCTATTCATGAGAAGGATGAACTCTTGGACACCCAAGATGACTTCCTAATTAAGGAAAACAAGAAGCATGTTAAGGTTAAAATGCTTATGCTCTAGAAGTAGAAAATGTGAAAATTATCTAGTGAGCTAAGCACTTGCCATGATTTGATTGCCAACCTTAGGAATGAGAATGCTAGATTAATTGCTAAGGTTGATTCAAATGTATGTGATGATTCATATGCCAATCTTAGAAATGATCATGCTATTTCTATTGCTAAGATTGAAAAATTAAATGTCTCTCTTGCTAGCCTTAGAAATGAAAATGAAAAAATTAATCGCTAAGGCTAATGAATTAAATGTTTGCAATGCTTCCATTTCCAATCTTAGAGATTAAAATGCCATATTACATGCTAAGATTGTTGAATTAACTTCTTGCAAACCATCTACATCTACCATTGAGCATGTTTCTATTTGCACTAGATGTAGAGATGTTGACATTGATGCTATTCATGATCACATGGCTTTAATTAAACAACAAAATGATCATATAGCAAAATTAGATGCTAAAATTGCCGAGCATGAATTAGATAATGAAAAATTTAAATTTGCTTGTAGTATGCTTTATAGTGGGAGACGCCCTGGCATCAAGGATGGCATTGGCTTCCAAAGGGGAGACAATGTCAAACTTAATGCCCCTCCTAAAAGATTATCTAGCTTTGTTAAGGGCAAGGCTCCCATGCCTCAGGATAACGAGGGTTACATTTTGTACCCTGCCGGTTATCCCGAGCATAAGAATAGGAGAATTCATTCTAGGAAGTCTCACTCTGGCCCTAATCATGCTTTTATGTATAAGGGTGAGGCATCTAGCTCTAGGCAATCAACTCATGCTAAATTGCCTAAAAAGAAAACTCCTAGTGCATCAAATGAACCTAGCATTTCATTTAAAACTTTTGATGCATCTTATGTTTTGACTAACAAATCCGGCAAGGTAGTTGCCAAGTATGTTGGGGACAAACACAATGGTTCAAAGACTTGTATTTGGGTACCCAAAGTTCTTGTATCTAATGTCAAAGGACCCAAAACTGTTTGGGTACCTAAAATCAAGAACTAAATTTGTTTTGTAGGTTTATGCATCCGGGGGCTCAAGTTGGATCATCGATAGCGGGTGCACAAACCACATGACAGGGGAGAAAAAGATGTTCTCCTCCTATGAGAAAAACCAAGATCCCCAACGAGCTATTACATTCGGGGATGGAAATCAAGGTTTGGTCAAAGGATTGGGTAAAATTGCTATATCACCTGACCATTCTATTTCCAATGTTTTTCTTGTAGATTCTTTAGATTACAACTTGCTTTCTGTTTCCCAATTATGTAAAATGGGCTACAACTGTCTTTTTACGGATACTGGTGTTACTGTCTTTAGAAGAAGTGATGATTCAGTAGCTTTTAAGGGAGAGGGTCAGCTATACTTAGTTGATTTCAATAGAGCTAAACTCGATACTTGCTTAATTGCTAAGACTAACATGGGTTGGCTCTGGCATCGTCGACTAGCCCATGTTGGGATAAGGAATCTTCACAAGCTTCTAAAGGGAGAGCACATTTTGGGACTAACAAATGTGCATTTTGAGAAAGACAGGATCTGTAGCGCATGCCAAGCAGGGAAACAAGTTGGTGTTCATCATCCACATAAGAACATCTTGACGACTGATAGGCCACTCGAGCTCCCCCACATGGACCTATTCGGCCCGATCGCTTACATAAGCATCGGCGAGAGTAAGTACTGTCTTGTTATTGTGGATGACTATTCTCGCTTCACTTGGGTATTCTTTTTATAGGAAAAATCTCAAACCCAAGAGACCTTAAAGGGATTCTTGAGACAAGCTCAAAATGAGTTCGGCTTGAGGATCAAGAAAATTAGAAGCGATAATGGGACGGAGTTCAAGAATTCGCAAATCGAAGGCTTCCTTGAGGAGGGTATCAAGCATGAGTTCTCTTCTCCCTACACGCCCACAACAAAATGGTGTAGTGGAGAGGAAGAATAGAACTCTATTGGACATGGCAAGAACCATGCTTGATGAGTACAAGACTTCGGATCGGTTTTGGGCCGAGGCCGTCAACACCGCGTGCTACGCCATCAACCGGTTGTATCTACACCGAATCCTCAAGAAGACATCCTACGAACTCCTCATCGGTAAAAAAGCCAATGTTTCATATTTTAGAGTCTTTGGTAGCAAATGTTTTATTCTTGTTAAAAGAGGTAGAAAATCCAAATTTGCTCCTAAGGCTGTAGAAGGCTTTTTACTAGGGTATGATTCAAACACAAGGGCATATAGAGTCGTCTTCAACAAGTCCACTGGACTAGTTGAAGTTTCTTGTGACATTGTGTTTGATGAGACTAACGGCTCTCAAGTAGAGCAAGTTGATCTTGATGAGATGAAGAGGCTCCATACGTCGCGCTAAGGAACATGTCCATTGGGGATGTGTGTCCTAAGGAATCCGAAGAGCCCATTCAAGCACAAGATCAACCATCCTCCTCCATGCAAGCATCTCCACCGACTCAAGATGAGGATGAGGCTCAAGATGATGAAGAAGAAGATCAAGAAGATGAGCCACCTCAAGACGACGACAATGGTCAAGGGGGAGATGCAAATGAACAAGACAAGGAGGATGAGCAAGATCCAAGGCCGCCACACCCAAGAGTCCACCAAGCAATCCAACGAGATCACCCCGTGAACACCATCCTCGGCGACATCCATAAGGGAGTAACCACTAGATCTCGTGTTGCACATTTTGTGAGCATTACTCTTTTGTTTCCTCTATTGAGCCACATAGGGTAGAGGAAGCACTTCAAGATTCGGATTGGGTGATGGCGATGCAAGAGGAGCTCCACAACTTCACAAGGAATGAGGTATGGCATTTAGTTCCACGTCCTAACCAAAATGTTGTAGGAACCAAGTGGGTCTTCCACAACAAGCAAGACGAGCATGGTGTGGTGACAAGGAACAAAGCCCGACTTGTGGCCAAGGGATATTCACAAGTTGAAGGTTTTGGATTTCGGTGAAACCTATGCACCAGTAGCTAGGCTTGAATCAATTCGCATTTTACTTGCCTATGCTACTTACCATGGCTTTAAGCTTTACCAAATAGACGTGAAAAGTGCCTTCCTCAATGGACCAATCAAGGAAGAGGTCTATGTTGAGCAACCTCTCGGCTTTGAAGATAGTGAGTATCCTAACCATGTTATAGACTCTCTAAGGCGCTTTATGGGCTCAAGCAAGCCCCAAGAGCATGGTATTAATGCCTAAGAGATTTTTCTTATTGCTAATGGCTTCAAAGTCGGAAAAGCCGATCCTACACTCTTTACTAAAACACTTGCAAATGATTTGTTTTGTATGCCAAATTTTATGTTGATGATATCATATTTGGGTCTACTAACGAATCTACATGTGAAGAGTTTAGTAGGATCACAACACAAAAATTCGAGATGTCTATGATGGGGGAGTTGAAGTATTCTTAGGATTTCAAGTGAAGCAACTCCAAGAAGGCACCTTCATTAGCCATTCGAAGTACATTCAAGACATTCTAACCAAGTTTGGGATGAAGGACGCCAAGCCCATCAAGACACCCATGGGAACAATGGGCATCTCGACCTCGACACAGGAGGTAAATCCGTAGATCAAAAGGTCTATACGGTCGATGATAGGTTCCTTACTCTATTTATGTGCTTCACGATCGGATATTATGCTTTCCGTATGCATGTGTGCAAGATTCCAAGCCGATCCTAAGGAAGCTCACCTTAGGGCCGTAAAATGAATCTTGAGATATTTAGTTTATACTCCTAAGTTTGGCCTTTGGTACCCTAGGGGATCCACTTTTGATTTAATTGGTTATTCCGATGCCGATTGGGCAGGGTGCAAAATTAATAGAAAGAGCACATCGGGGACTTGCCAGTTCTGGGAAGATCTCTGGTGTCTTGGGCTTCAAAGAAGCAAAACTCTGTGGCTCTTTTAACTGCCGAAGCCAAGTATATTGCCGTAGGCCATTGTTGCGCGCAATTGCTTTGGATGAGGCAAACCCTCAAGGACTATGGTTACAAATTAACCAAAGTTCCTCTTCTATGTGATAATGAGAGTGCAATCCGCATTGCGGATAATCCCGTTGAGCATAGCCGCACTAAACACATAGCCATTCGGTATCATTTTTCTAAGGGATCACCAACAAAAGGGGGATATCGAGATTGCATATGTTAGCACCAAAGAACAATTAGCCGATATCTTACCAAGCCATTGGATGAACAAACCTTACCAAACTTAGGCATGAGCTAAATATTCTTGATTCTAGGAACTTTCAATGATATTTTGCATACATAGCTCATATATATACCTTTGATCATCTCTTTCATATGCTATGACTAATGTGTTCTTTCAAGTCCATTTCATGCTAAGTCATAGATTGAAAGGGAAAAGGAGTCTTCGGCGAAGACAAGGCTTCCACTCCGCTCCATCGAATCATTCATCCTTCGCCGTCGCTCCGCACTGACTCTCCAACTTTGGTATAATCTTCACTCCTTTACTTCCATCCAAAGGGGGAGAGAGTAGTTTAGAAGGCTTATATTTCACTCAAGCATCCGTTTTTGGCGATTCATGCCAAAGGGGGAGAGAGTATTAGCCCAAAGCAAAAGGACCGCACCACCACCAAATTTCAAAAAGTCTTTCAATTGGTATTAAAAGAAGTTTTTCAATTGGTATCTTATTTGATATAATTTCAAATTGATATACCCTCTTCAAATTAATATCTAAAACCCTCTTGAACACTAAGAGGAGAATTTCATTAAGGGGGAGTTTTGTTTAGTCAAAGGAAAAGCATTTGAACCAGGGGGAGAAAATTTCAAAATCTTATTCATTTACCTTTGACTATTTGCAAAAGAACTTTGAAAAAGAATTTCCAAAACATTTTGCAAAACAAAAACATGTGGTGCAAGCGTGGGTCCAAAATGTTAATAAGACGAAAAGCCATCCATGCGCATCTAGTAAGTAATATTTATTGGTTTCATTCCAAGCAACCTTTGCATTTACATTATGCGAACTAGTTCAATTCTGCACTTCCATATTTGCTTTGGTTTGTGTTGGCATCAATCACCAAAAGGGGGAGATTGAAAGGAAAATAGGATTACACCTTTTTCTAATTGATTTTGGTGGTTGAATTGCCCAACACAAATAATTGGACTAACTAGTTTGCTCTAGATTATAAGTTTTACAGGTGCCAAAGGTTCACAATTGACCATAAAATGACCAAGAAAGGGTTCATACAAAGAGAGCAAAAGACAACCGAAGTGTGCCATGGTCTGGTGCACCGGACTGTCCGGTGTGCCACCGGACAGTGTCCGGTGCACCACCGGACAGTGTCCGGTGTACCAGGGAACTCAGCTCCAAACTCGTCACCTTCGGGAAAATCAGAGGCGCTCCGCTATAATTCACCGGACAGTCCGGTGTGCCAGCGGAGCAACGGCTACTTCAGCGCCAACGGTCGACTGCAACCGCATTCAATACGCTACAGTGCGCCAGAGTCAGAGCAGCAGCGTCAGAAGGAGCACCGGACAGTCTACAGTACTTGTCCGGTGCACCACCAGACAGTCAGAAGACCCCACCTCAGAGCTCCAACGGTCGAACCCTAAAGGCCGGGTGACATGGCTGGCACACCGGACAGTGTCCGGTGGCGCACCGGACTGTCCGGTGCGCCATTCGACAACAGCCTCCACCCAAACGGCTAGTTTGGTGGTTGGGGCTATAAATACCCCAACCACCCCACCATTCATTGCATCCAAGTTTTCCACCTTCCAACACCTTACAAGAGCTATAGCATTCAATTCTAGACACAACCAAAGAGATCAAATCCTCTCCCAAGTCCGGAATCACTCCAAATCAATTAGTGACTAGAGAGAGCGACATTTGTGTTCATTTGAGCTCTTGCGCTTGGATTGCTTCTTTTCTTTCTCATTCTTCTTGTGATCAACTCAATTGTAACCAAGGCAAGAGACACCAATTGTGTGGTGGTCCTTGCAGGGACTTAGTGTCCCGTGTGATTGAGAAGAAAAGCTCACTCGGTCTAAGTGACCGTTTGAGAGAGGGAAAGGGTTGAAAGAGACCCGGTCTTTGTGACCACCTCAACGGGGAGTAGGTTTGCAAGAACCGAACCTCGGTAAAACAAATCCTTGTGTCTCACTCTCTATTTGCTTGCGATTTATTTTTCACCTCTCTCGGACTCGCTTATATTTCTAACGCTAACCCGGCTTGTAGTTGTGCTTAAGTTTATAAATTTCAGATTCGCCCTATTCACCCCCCTCTAGGCGACTTTCACAAGACCGATTGAGCGTCGCCCAATCCAATCAATAGGTACATGCCCAACAAGATTGCCAGACTACTCGGCCCAAAGGGCGACCAATCCGGCAAGGGGGCATATACCTGCAGCAACCAAAAGAACGACAAAAAAGGACATCATCAAAATAGGTATTGCAGATGTCATCATACATGAAAATAATGAAGGGCCGATGATTTTTGGTGAATCAGCCAACACAACCAAAAAGAGGATACTACTACCATCAAAACAGCCGATCCAAAATACTCCATGCCTCGATGGTGCCCGCCGGGATTGACACGATCCCAAAAGCAAAAATTATAGCGCCTAAGTGCAAAAGCGAACTAGAAAAAGGAGGCGGAAAAGATATTCAATGACACACATCCACAGTACCCGCCACCACAAAAGAAATAGAGACCAAAGGCCGTCAAAGAAAAGCAAACTGTTGGTCACTTGTTCTAAAATGCTATGAGTTAAGAACAAGGCAACACAAATTAATAATCAAAGACCTTCGTCCTTCGAAGCATTATCTCCCTTAGGATATAATGATTTTCGGACGAAGGTTATGAAGGACATACCTTCATCATCTCAGTATATAAAAATGAAAGTAGAAACATATAAGACATGGAAAGCAATATGAATAATCATATGATATTATTAGAACATTTTTATTATATTGTCATGAATGAATATGAATGATATCGAATTACATTTGTACCTTCGGCTTGACAGAAGGTAAAAGGCTCGAGAGTGACGTGCGATCGTATACAAGTCAACGTGTCTCATACGACGCTACTGTTCATCTATTTATAGGCACAGGACGTAGCTTGTGTAAATTACATTCATGTCCTTGACATTTACTATTGAGTTAGGGATAATCTATCGAGGACTAGACAACCTTTTCCCCTTTAGGTCGGTTCCATTTTCGCTGCTAAGCCAAAGCTTCTTCACAGGTAGCTTCGAAACTGGTTCATCCTTCTCCTAATTCATGCTTTTTTTATATCGTGTACAGCTTCATCCCAAGGCCGAAGGTCCCTGTACATATATTTAAACTTGGGAAACATGTTAGTCGCGTTTTTAGGACCTTCGGAAGACGAAGGCCCCCAACAGTAGCCCCTCGTAGTATTAATTTGTTATAACAATGAATTTAGACTGCGACGTGAACGAAGGCCTTAAGCCGAAGGTCCGAAAAAACACCTTCTCTTCGCTAGAATAGCGACAGTCAATGACGGTCGGGGCCTGCCAAGTTGCAAAGCACTGGTGTATAAATATGAACCCACAACGGCAGCATTTGATACTATTTCTGCTATTTGTGTTACTCTCTCAAATTTCTAGCTCTTGCTCAATAGCTCTCGCCTGATTTTCGAGTTTTTGGAGCTTCGGTTTAAAGGCATGCTTGCTACAAATTTGAGGAGAAGATGAGTGGGGAGAAGAAGATGACTGAAGAGAAGAAAATAACCAATGAGAAGAAGTTGTATGAAGAGAAGAAAGTTATGGATCCTTTTATTGCTGGGTTTTATGAGTCTATGGCTAAGACAAACATAGAGAAAATTACTAAGGAAATAATGGAGGGTTTATCTGAAGATTCTGATGACAGTGATAGTTATGATGTGGAGAGTGGAGATGAAGATTCTGAGGATCGGCCCTAGCGGCCAAGCCATACTATCTTCGGAGAAAATCGACTATCAAGCAAAGTCATATTGACGCCATGAGAGGGAGATATTTTTGCGACCTGTCTATTGTCAGGGTTGGAGGAGACAACTGCCCCTGCTCCTAAGGAAAATGAAGTTGTTATTTACCAAAGCTTCCTGAAGGCAGGCCTTCGATTTCCGCTGAGCAAGTTTGTGGTTGAGGTATTGAAGATATTCCAGATCTTTCTTCATCAGATTACCCCCGAAGCTATACATAGGATGGGGATATTTGTCTGGGCTATAAGAAGCCAGAGGCTGGAACCGAGCGCAAAGTGCTTCTGCAATATGCACGAGCTTTTATACGAGACGAAGGCTATCGGCAAGAACAATACCATATTCATTGCCCTCTCTAATGCAAGTTACCCGGTGCCGACGTACCGGAAAAGGTGGCCCGAGGCCTGGATGAGGAGTGGTCTTATGTTAAAAATGATCTGATTAAAAGGGAAGATATCAAGGAAATTATCCAACGCCCCATCTGGTCCCGCTTCGGCCTTCGAAGGCCGAAGGTCACTATTGAAAGTAATGACGAAGCATGCCAGAAGGCCTTTAGCAATGTTTGTGCCTTCATTGGCACAAGGGATATAGTTCAGGAGCATATAGCCTATAGGGTGTGGCCACTTGTGGAGAGCTGGGAGATGCCGAAGGATACTACTGCCGAATCCAGTGAGAATGGCTTAGTTCGGTTGAAGTGTACCTTCAGGTTTAGAGAGAAGTTTGATGAACCAAATAATGATTGGTTGAAATGTATCGAAGCCACCACGACGAATTACTTGGGGCATATTCCAAGGCCGAAGATGATGCCTTGTCCACAGCCTTCGGGGCCGAGGAAGAAAAGATTGAACAGGGTATTTGATGCGATCGGGTTCGTATACCCTGACTATTGCTACCCGCTGCGAAGGCAAGGGAAGAAGAGGAAGACTGTCGCTTCGGCCACCCCTTCTTTGCCAAAGGTCAAGAAAATGAAGGTTCTAACCCACCCAACGTGATGTATTGAACCGGCTGTAGTGCCTAAATTTGACGAAGGGACTTCTTCAACTGCCAAAGCAAAACAAGCTGCTCCGATTGCGCAAAGTGCTGAAGAGCCAATTATAGTGCCGAAGGTGCCTACAGTCAGGCCAGCTGAAGCTAAGGATGATATGATCGAAGAGCCAAAGGTGGAAAAAACAGTGAAAATGCCAGAAATTCTGAGCCCATCAGCAGAGGTAAAATTGCCAAAGGTGCAAAAAGCTCCTGCCGCAACTCCCAAGAGGAGGAGGATGGCCAGCGTGCTGGACGCTGTGTTGGAGACCACAAAGGCCTTGAGCCCTGCTCCTACTAAGAAAATTGCTGAAGCTGCCAAAGTCCAAACCGAAGCTAGGCCTTCAGCGTCCATTGAGACGAAGGCTATGGCGCCTAAAGATAAAGATCATGAACAACTTCACATATCGGCATGGCAGCAGGGCAAAGACATGACAGAAAAAGTAAAATCTCCTATCCCCGAAGCTCTAGTTGAAGATGTTGATTACATTGTTCGACATGATTCGGGAAAAAGATTATCTGAAGAAGAAATTTTGGAAGCCAACACTATGCCCAAAAATTGAAATATCTAAAAGGGACTTTAGTGTTTAATGGCACTAACGAAGATGATTTCCTGTACTGTCTCCCGGATAACAAAGAAATATCTGTTTGCCGGGAGATAGAAAGAGTATGGGATTCCAAAGCTAGAAGAAGGCCTTTCGGCCATCTCAAAGGATGATCTTGCTGATAGCCTTGCGTATAACAGTATAAAGGTATAGGAGTTAAATTTTAAAGTTGGAAATGAAGAACTTCGTTGCTATACTTAATTATTTCTTTTTTCTTGCAGGGCTTAATTCTTAGTAATGCCTTGAGGGCACAAAATAGTGTCGAAGACGAAGGCTGCGCAATAGCTCTCAACAATCTTCGGTCGGAGGTAATTGAGCTAAGAAACGAAGGTTTGGAAAAACAAGATTTTGATTTCATTGGTGAACAAAATAAAAGAAGATGAAGCTAAGTATAAAGCTCAGGCCGAAGCCCAAAAAGCCGAGTTGAAGACCTTCGGAAACAACTGGCCGAAGCTAATGAGAAGTGCGCACTCGCACAGGTTGACCAGAGATTAGTGAATATTGGAAGAATAAACTAGAGAAAAATGTTGAAAACTTCACGAATCCAAGGAAAGGTGTTTTGAAAAATCCTTGGATTGCGTGAAGAAATTAAAAACTAGCTTCTCCAAAGTGGACGCCTACTCTTTTGAAGAAAATTTTATTCGAGGCGACCCTGAGGGCATTATTGAATGGATAAGTGGAGAAGCTGAAGCTTTCGAGGAAATCTTGAATGATTGAGGGATATTTGTGCTTTCTCTGGTGCCAGGGGAGTTGTAGCTATTCTGGAGAAGGCAGGATGCGTACACGTGAAAACTGCAGCGAATGCCAAAGCTGCCTTCTCTGTAGACGATATAAAAGATCCTTCAGCCGAAGCAACTTTGATGAGTGGAAAATTCTATTATGATGTTGGGTGAACGGTGGCTAAGAATTGGCTCATGATATTATAAAAAAGAATGAAAAGACACCCATGACTCCCGAGAAGAAGCTAGGCGAACTGAAGAGGCTGCTGAGCGTGAAAGACGCATAGGTATTATTTTTGAATTTCAGCTTCGGCACTTACTTTGTATCTTCGAACTAATAGTTTATCTATTACAGCCGAGCTATCACTACTACCAGAGCCGTACAATCCCTTGGCTGATCCAGATGAAGGAAGCATTGGATATAATAGGCATTGCTAATTCTATTATGGACGAAGTCGTTGACAAACTTTTGAACGAAGTCAGAAAAAGTCCTCAAAGAAGAGTAGACTTTTTTGTAAGAATATTTTGTGATATTTGATGTATGGAACAATTTGAGGGAAGATTAAGCTTCTATTGTAACATAATTATGTAACATTCGATGTATGTAACATTGACTCGAATATGTAAGCTATTGTAATTTATTTCTTTGCGATGCATGAAACATACACACATACCGCTTTTTAAGCCTTCGGCGAAAAAACACCTTCCCTTCTTTTCATGCTTCGTAAAGAAGGATGCCCCTTCTAGGGCAGATCTGAAAAAATTGTCACCTGAAACTTGCTTCGTGCCTTAGCACATTTTCATTCAACGAAGTGTTGCCGAAGATTTGCTTCGTATCCAATCGTCTTGTTGATGCGATAGGATGTATGATGTGATGCTGTGCTAAATGATGCTATGATATGATGCAATGTGATGATGATGTTCGAACACCCACTCATACACAAATACTGCAACACGGAAGACTCTGCATCCCCTTAGGAACGTCTTTTGAGTCTTTAAGCTCTGCATCCCCTTAGGAACGACTTTTGAGCTTCTTCACCTTTCTATTTCGGTGGTATAAGTTCTGTATCCCCTTAGGAACGAATTTTGAACTTCTTCGCCTTATATTTCGGTGGTATTTGGCTCTGCATTCCCTTTGGAATGACTTTTGAGCAGAAAATTACGTTGCACTCCCTTAGGAACGACTTTTTGTAGCTTCATCAATTCTTGGCTCTGCATTCCCTTAGGAATGACTTTTGAGCAGAAAACTTACACTACGCGCTCCTTTAGGAACGACTTTTGTAGCTTCGTAAATTCTTGGCTCTGCATTCCCTTAGGAATGACTTTTGAGCTTCGAAATTTACTTCGTTCCTTTAAGAGTCGTCTTTTGTAAATCTATGAAGAAGATATATTTCATTCTGGTGTAGGCAGAATTGTTACAAGAAATTGAAGCCAAGTTTTTCATTACTTGTTTTTCATACAGAAAGTAAAATGGCATAAAAGATAAAAGTACTTCAGAAGTAGGATATTCCTTAGTATATG
>JAOPSE010000022.1:49683757-49780510 GCA_029449295.1 Zea luxurians
TAGCGAGAGTGGAGGATGCTGCTGCAGGCGGAGGCAGCAGGCATGGGGAATGTTGAGCCACGAAATAGGCCACCGGACGGTCCAGCCCTGGGGCCGGACGGTCCGCGGTCCGGCCAGTCCGCGCCTGTGGGTCGGACGGTCCGTGCGAGCGCAGAACAGATTAGGGTTCCGAGATTCTTGTCATGTTTGTTGACGAAATTTGCGGGATTAGTCGGTGAGTTTGTTTATAACGGGTCCAGCCCCTCCTCTATAAATACAGAGGTATACGGCCGATTTGTAATCATCAATCGAATCAATAACACTTTTATCTCGCATTTATTTCTTGTACAATTAGGAGTAGTTCTAGTCTAGTTCTAGTTTAGCCTCTCAATCCCCAAATTCTCTGCTTCTCTTCGACTCTACGTCGATTAGAGGAGTCTAGGTCGGTTTGCCCGAGCCTAGACATCACCTAGGATCTCTCCTCCCCGACAGGGCCCCTCCGGGAGCGAGATCCAGGCGCCGCCGGCGACCTTCGCCGCTCCCTGCGCACGTGCGGACCGTCCGGCCGTCAGGCAGGAAAACTGAAAGTCACCTAGAGGGGGGTGAATAGGCGGAATCTGAAATTTACAACTTAGAACACAATCTACAAGCCGGGGTTAGCGTTAGAATTAAATTCGAGTCGAAAGAGAGGGCGAAAACAAATCAACCAAGAAATGAACCGGATGACATGGTGATTTGTTTTACCGAGGTTCGGTTCTTGAAAACCTACTCCCCGTTGAGGTGGTCACAAAGACCGGGTCTCTTTCAACCCTTTCCTTTCTCAAACGGTCACCTAGACCGAGTGAGCTTTCTCCTTAATCAAACGGGTCACTTAGACCCCACAAGGACCACCACACAATTGGTGTCTCTTGCTTTGATTACAAGTCACTTGAAGAACAAGAATGAGGAAGAAGAAAGCGATCCAAGAACAAGAGCTCAAAGAACACGAGCAAAAACTCTCTCTCTAGTCACAAGTTGTTTGGAGTGAATTTGGGACTTGGAGAGGCTTTAAATCTTTTAAATTGTGTCTAGTATTGAATGCACCTAGCTCTTGTATTGAATGGGATGTCTGAAAATATTGGATGCTTAGAGTGGTGGTGTTGGGGGTATTTATAGCCCTCAACCACCACATAGCCGTTGGGGAGGCTGTTTGTCGAAGGACGCACCAGCCACGTCACCCAACCATTAGGGTTTGAAGATTCTAACCGTTGGAGCGCTGACTTCATGTCGCACCGGACAGTCCGGTGCGCCTCTGATGCCTGCTCTGACTTCTGCGCGCACTGTTCACGCACTGTTCACACTTTTGCAGACGACCGTTGCGTTGATAGCCGTTGCTTCGCTTGGTGCACCGGACAGTCCGGTGGCATACCGGACAGTCCGGTGAATTATAGCGGAGCAGCGCCTGAGAAACCCGAAGGTGAAGAGTTCAGACTGTACGGCCCCTAGTGCACCGAACACTGTTCGGTGGTACACCGGATACTATCTGGTGGCACACAGGATAGTCCGGTGCGCCAGACCAGAGTTCTCTTCGGTTTCTTTTGCTCCTTTCTTTTGACCCTAACTTTGATCTTTTGTTGGTTTGTGTTGAACCTTTATGCACCTGTAGAATATATAATCTAGAACAAACTAGTTAGTTCAATATTTGTGTTGGTCATTCAACCACCAAAATCTTTTATAGGAAAAGGCTTGACCCTATTTCCCTTTCAATCTCCCCCTTTTTGGTGATTGATGCCAACACAAGCCAAAGCAAATGTATAAGTGCAGAATTGAACTAGTTTGCATAAGGTAAGTGCATAGGTTACTTAGAATTAAACCAATTTATATTTCACTAGATATGCATGGATTGCTTTCTTTTATTTGACATTTTGGACCACGTTTGCACCACTTGTTTTGTTTTTGCAAATTCTTTTGGAAATCTTTTCAAATCTTTTTGCAAATAGCCAAAGGCATATAAGTAAGATTGTAAGAAGCATTTTCGAGATTTGAAATTTTCTCCCCCTATTTCAAATGCTTTTCCTTTGACTACAACAAAACTTCCCCTGAATGAAATTCTCCCCTTAGTGTTTAAGAGGGTTTCCCAATTTTTGAAAACACTAGTAACTTTCTCCCCCTTTTGAAAACATATTAAGATACTGATTTGAAAATTTTGTTTAAAAATTTGGTGGTGGTGCGTGGTGGTGTGGTCCTTTTGCTTTGGGCTAATACTTTCTCCCCCTTTGGCATTAATCGCCAAAAACGGAGACTTTGAGAGCCCTTTACTTTCTCCCCCATTGGTAAACAACATATGAGTGAAAGATTATACCAAATTGGAGAGTGAGTAACGATGAAGGGTAAATGATACCGTAGATTGGAGTGGAAGCCTTGTCTTGTCGAGTACTCCATTTCCCTTTCAATCTACGACTTAGCATAAAAATACACTTGAAAACACATTAGTCATAGCAAATGAAAGATATATGATCAAAGGTATATAAATGAGCAATGTGTGCAATGTTTCATTCAAAATTTCGAGAATCAAGTATATTTAGCTCATTTCTAAGTTTGCTAAAGTTTTCTCATCTAATGGCTTGGTAAACATATTGTCTAATTGATCTTTGGTGTTAATATAGGCTATCTTGATATCTCCCCTTTGTTGGCGATCCCTCAAAAAGTGATACCGAATGTCTATGTGCTTAGTGCGGCTGTGTTCAACGGGATTCTCGCCATGCGGATAGCACTCTCATTGTCACATAGGAGAGGGACTTTGCTCAATTTGTAGCCATAGTCCCTGAGGGTTTGCCTCATCCAAAGTAATTGCGCACAACAATGGCCTGCGATAATATACTCGGCTTCGGCGGTAGAAAGAGCGACTGAGTTTTGTTTCTTTGAAGCCCAAGATACCAGGGATCTTCCCAGAAACTGACAAGTCCCTGATGTGCTCTTCCTATCAATTTTACACCCTGCCCAATCGGTATCGGAATATCCTATCAAATCAAAAGTAAAGCCCAAACTTAGGAGTGTAAACTAAATATCTCATGATTCTTTTCATAGCCCTAAGGTGAACTTCCTTAGGATCGGCTTGGAACCTTGCACACATGCATAGGGAAAGCATAATATCCGATCGAGATGCACATAAATAGAGTAAAGATCCTATCATCGATCGGTATACCTTTTGATCTACGGATTTACCTCTCGTGTTGGGGTCGAGATGCCCATTTGTTACCATGGGTGTCTTGATGGGCTTGGCATCCTTCATTCCAAACTTCTTAAGAATGTCTTGAATGTACTTGGTTTGGCTGATGAAGGTGCCATCCTGGAGTTGCTTGATTTGAAATCCTAAGAAGTATCTCAACTCCCCCATCGTTGACATCTCAAATTTTTGTACCATGATCCTACTAAACTCTTCACAAGTAGATTTTGTAGACCCAAATATAATATCATCAACATAAATTTGGCATACAAACAAATCATTTGCAATAGTTTTAGTAAAGAGTGTAGGATCGCTTTTCTGACTTTGAAGCCATTAGTGATTAGAAAATCTCACAGGCATTCATACCATGCTCTTGGGGCTTGCTTGAGCCCATAAAGCACCTTTGAGAGTTTATACACATGGTTAGGATACTCACTATCCTCAAAGCCGGGAGGTTGCTCAACATAGACCTCTTCCTTGATTGGTCCATTGAGGAAGGCACTCTTATGTCCATTTGATAAAGCTTGAAGCCATGGTAAGTAGCATAGGCAAGTAATATACGAATTGACTCAAGCCTAGCTACGGGTGCATAAGTTTCATCAAAATCTAAACCTTCGACTTGTGAATAACCCTTGGCCACAAGTCGTGCTTTGTTCCTTATCACCACACCATGCTCATCTTGCTTGTTGCGGAATACCCACTTGGTACCTACAACATTTGGTTAGGACGTGGAACTAAATGCTATACCTCATTCCTCATGAAGTTGTGAGGCTCCTCTTGCATTGCCAGCACCCAATCCGAATCTCTTAGTGCATCCTCACCCTGTATGGCTCAATAGAGGACACAAAAGAGTAATGTTCACGGAAATGAGCGGACTCGAGATTGAGTAGTTTACCCCCTTATGGAATATCACCAAGAATGGAGTTGATGGGGTGATCTCTTTTGAATCGCCTGGTAGACTCTTGGGTGTGGCGGTCTTTGTCCCTGAATTTCTTGTCATCTTCCTTGGCTTGATTTTCTTCATCTCCCCATTGATCATTGCCCTCGTCTTGAGGTGGCTCATCCTCTTGATCTCTTCTTCATTATCTTGAGCATGTTCCTCATCTTGTGGGTTGGTGGAGATGCTTGAATGGAAGATGACGGTTGATCTTGTGCTTGAATTGGCTCTTCGGATTCCTTAGGACACATATCCCCAATGGACATGTTCCTTAGCACAACACATGGATCCTCTTCATCATCTAATTCATCAAGATCAACTTGCTCCACTTGGGAGCCATTAGTCTCATCAAACACAATGTCACAAGAAACCTCAACTAATCCAGTGGATTTGTTGAAGACTCTATATGCCCTTGTGTTTGAGTCATATCCTAGTAAAATGCCTTCTACAGCCTTAGGAGCAAATTTAGATTTTGTACCTCTTTTAATAAGTATAAAACATTTGCTACCAAAGACTCTAAAATATGAAACATTGGGCTTTTTACCGGTAAGGAGTTCAAAAGATGTCTTCTTGAGGATTCGGTGAAGGTAGAGCCGGTTGATGGAGTAGCAGGCAGTGTTAATCGCCTCAGCCCAAAACCGGTCCAGAGTCTTGTACTCATCAAGCATGGTCCTCGCCATGTCAAGTAGAGTTCTATTCTTCCTCTCCACTACACCATTTTGTTGAGGTGTGTAGGGAGAAGAGAACTCATGCTTGATGCCCTCCTCCTCAAGAAAGCCTTCAATCTGAGAGTTCTTGAACTCCGTCCCATTATCGCTTCTTATCTTCTTGATCCTCAATCCGAAACTCATTTTGAGCCCGTCTCAAGAATCCCTTCAAGTCTCTTGGGTCTGTGATTTTTCCTGTAAAAAGAATACCCAAGTGAAGCGAGAATAGTCATCCACAATTACTAGACAGTACTTACTCCCGCTGATGCTTATATAAGCTATCGGGCCAAATCAATCCATGTGGAGTAGCTCAAGCGGCATGTCGGTCGTCATGATGTTTTTGTGTGGATGGTGGGCACCAACTTGCTTTCCTGCTTGACATGCGCTACAAACCCTGCCTTTCTCAAAATGAACATTCGTTAGTCCCAAATGTGCTCTCCCTTTAGAAGCTTGTGGAGATTCTTCATCCCAACATGGGCTAGTCGGCGATGCCAGAGCCAACCCATATTAGTCTTAGCAATTAAGCAAGTGTCGAGTTCAGCTCTATTAAAATCAACTAAGTATAGCTGACCCTCTAACACTCCCTTAAATGCTACTGAATCATCACTTCTTCTAAAGACAGTAACACCAGTATCACTAAAAAGACAGTTATAGCCCATTTTACATAATTGAGATATAGAAAGCAAGTTGTAATCTAAAGAATCTACAAGAAAAACATTGGAAATAGAATGGTCCGGTGATTTAGCAATTTTACCAAGTTCTTTGACAAAACCTTGATTTCCATCCCCGAATGTGATAGTTCTTTAGGGATCTTCGTTTTTCTCATAGGAGGAGAACATCCTTTTCTCCCCTGTCATGTGGTTTGTGCATCCGCTATCGATAATCCAACTTGAGCCCCCGGATGCATAAACCTACAAAACAATTTAGGCTTGTTCTTAGGTACCCAAATGGTCTTGGGTCCTTTCACATTAGAAACAAGCACCTTGGGTACCCAAACACAAGTCTTTGAGCCCTTGTGTTTGGCCCCAACATATTTGGCAACTACTTTGCCTGATTTGTTAGTCAGCACATATGAAGCATCAAAAGTTTTAAATGAAACATTAGGATCATTTGATGCAGTAGGAGATTTCTTTTTAGATAATTTAACATGGGTTGATTCCCTAGAGCTAGATGCCTCATTTTTATACATAAAAGCATGGTGAGAAACAGAATGAGACTTCCTAGCATGAATTCTCCTAATCTTATGCTCAGGATAACCAGCAGGATATAAAATGTAACCCTCGTTATCCTGAGCCATGGGAGCCTTACCCTTAACAAAATTAGATAATTTCTTGGGGGCATTAAGCTTGACATTGCCTCCCTGTTGGAAACCAATGCCATCCTTAATGCCAGGGCGTCTCCCATTATAAAGCATGCTACGAGCAAATTTAAATTTTTCATTCTCTAGTTCATGCTCGGCAATTTTAACATCTAGTTTAGCTATATGATCATTTTGTTGTTTAATCATAGCAATGTGATCATGAATAGCATCAATATTAATGTCTCTAAATCTAGCACAAATAGTAACATGATCAACACTAGATGTAGAAGGCTTGCAAGTATTTAATTCTTCTATCTTAGCATGTAATATGGCATTCTCATTTCTAAGACAGGAAATAGAATCATTGCAGATACTTAAGTCTCTAGCCTTTGAAATTAAACTAGCATTCTCAGTTTTAAGACTAGAAATTGATTCATTTAATTTATTGATCTTAGCAATCAAGTTAGCATTAATATTTTTAAGATTGATAATTGAATCATGACAATCATTTGATTTTTCAACCTTAGCAATTAAATTAACATTCTCAGTTCTAAGGTTGGAAATGGTGTCATGACAAATGCTAAGCTCTCTAGTCAAATTTTCATTTTTCTCTACTTCCTGAGCATAAGCATTCTTTACCTTAACATGCTTTTTATTTTCCTTAATAAGAAATTTCTCTTGGCTATCCAAGAGTTCATCCTTCTCATGAATAACACCTATTAATTAATTTAATTTTTCCTTTTGTTGCATGTTAAGGTTGGCAAAAAGATTAAGCAAGTTTCCTTCATCATCACTAGAGCTAGCATCATCACTAGATGTTGTATATTTTGTGGAGGCTCTAGATTTTACCTTCTTCTTTTTGTCGTCCTTTGCCATGAAGCACTTGTGGCCGACGTTGGGGAATAGGAGGCCTTTGTTGATGACGATGTTGGCGACATCCTCGTCAGAGGAGGAGTCGGTAGAGCTCTCATCGGAGTCCCATTCTCGACACACGTGGGCATCACCGCCCTTCTTCTTGTAGTATCTCTTCTTCTCCTTCCTCTTTCCCTTCTTGTTGTCGCCTCTGTCACTATCACTAGACATAGGATATTTAGCGATAAAATGACCGGGCTTACCACACTTGTAGCACACCCTCTTGGAATAGGGCTTGTAATCTTTCCCCTTCCTTTGCTTGAGGATTTGGCGAAAGCTTTTGATGATAAGCGCCATTTCCTCGTTGTCAAGCTTGGATGCGTCGATTGGAATCCTACTTGGTGTAGATTCCTTCTTTTCTTCCTCCGTCGCCATGAATGTGATGGGTTGCACCTCGGGTGTGGAGGTGCCGCCTTGCTCCAAGTTGATGATTTATTTGGAGCCTTTGATCATCAATTCAAAGCTCATAAACTTTCCTATAACTTCCTCGGGAGACATTAACTTATATCGAGAATCACCACGAATTAATTGAACTTGAGTGGGATTACGAAAAACAAGTGATCTAAGAATAACCTTGACCATTTCATGGTCATCCCACTTGGTGCTCCTGAGGTTGCGCACTTGGTTCACCAAGGTGTTGAGCCGGTTGTACATGGCTTGTGGCTCCTTTCCTTGGTTGAGGACGAACCGACCGAGCTCCCCCTTGATTGTTTCCCTCTTGGTGATCTTGGTCACCTCATCTCCTTCGTGCGCGGTCTTTAGTACATCCCAAATCTCTTTGGCACTCTTCAACCCTTGCACCTTATTATACTCCTCTCGACATAGAGAGGCGAGGAGTATAGTAGTTGCTTGGGAATCAAAGTGCTTGATTTGGGCGACGTCATCCGAGTCGTAGCCCTCGTCCCCTGGTGATGGTACCTGTGCTCCAAATTCAACAATGTCCCATATGCTTGTGCGGAGTGAGGTTAGGTGATGCCTCATTTTATCACTCCACATATTATAATCTTCACCATCAAAAACCAGTGGTTTGCCTAGTGGGATGGAAAGTAAAGGAGTGCGTTTAGAAATACGGGGATAATGAAGTGGCATCTTATTATACTTCTTGCGCTCATGGCGCTTAGAAGTGACGGACGACACGTCGGAGCTGGAGGCGGATGGCGACGAAGAGTCGGTCTCGTAGTAGACCACCTTCTACACCATCTTTTTCTTGTCGCCACTCCGATGCGACTTGTGAGGAGGTGATCCCTCATTTAGCTTGTTGTCGGACTCCCTTGATGGAGCCTTCTCGTGGCTTGTGGCGAGCTTGTCACCGGTCACGATCTCCCTCTTGGTGTGATCTCCAGACATCACTTCGACTGGTTAGACTCTAATGAAGTACCGGCTCTGATACCAAATGAAAGTCGCCTAGAGGGGGGTGAACAGGTGGAATTTGAAATTCACAACTTAAAACACAATCTACAAGCCAGGGTTAGCATTAGAATTAAATTCGAGTTTGAAAGAGAGGGCAAAAACAAATCAACCAAGAAATGAAGCAGATGACACGGTGATTTGTTTTACCGAGGTTCGGTTCTTGAAAACCTACTCCCCGTTGAGGTGGTCACAAAGACCGGGTCTCTTTCAACCCTTTCCCTCTCTCAAACGGTCACCTAGACCGAGTGAGCTTTCTCCTTAATCAAACGGGTCACTTAGACCCCACAAGGACCACCACACAATTGGTGTCTCTTGCTTTGATTACAAGTCACTTGAAGAACAAGAATGAGGAAGAAGAAAGCGATCCAAGAACAAGAGCTCAAAGAACACGAGCACAACTCTCTCTCTAGTCACAAGTTGTTTGGAGTGAATTTGGGACTTGGAGAGGCTTTGAATCTTTTAAATTGTGTCTAGTATTGAATGCACCTAGCTCTTTTATTGAATGGGATGTCTGAAAATCTTGGATGCTTGGAGTGGTGGTTGGGGGGTTTTTATAGCCCTCAACCACCACATAGTCGTTGGGGAGGCTGTCTATCGAAGGGCGCACCGGACAGTCCGGTGCGCCACCGGACACTGTCCGGTGCGCCAGCCGTATCACCCAACTGTTAGGGTTCTGAAGATTCTGACCGTTGGAGCGCTGACTTCATGTCGCACCGAACAGTCCGGTGCTACACCGGACAAGTACTGTTCACTGTCCGGTGCGCCTCTGACGCCTGCTCTGACTTCTGCGCGCACTGTTCACACTTTTGCAGATGACCGTTGCGCTGATAGTCGTTGCTCTGCTTGGTGCACCGGACAGTCCGGTGGCACACCAGATAGTCCGATGAATTATAGCGGAGCAGCGCCTGAGAAACCCGAAGGTGAAGAGTTCAGACTGTAGGGCCCCTGGTGCACCGGACACTGTCCGGTGCGCCAGACCAGGGTTCTCTTCGGTTTCTTTTGCTCCTTTCTTTTGAACCCTAACTTTGATCTTTTATTGGTTTGTGTTGAACCTTTATGCACCTGTAGAATATATAATCTAGAGCAAACTAGTTAGTTCAATATTTGTGTTGGTCATTCAAGCACCAAAATCTTTTATAGGAAAAGGCTTGACCCTATTTCCCTTTTAAAAACCTAAGCCTTGCACCAGGCCACGGACCGTCCGGCCCCTGGCCGCGGACCGTCCGCCCCTGTGCAGAGAGCACCGCCGCCGGTTCTTGTTTAGTGATTGGCGCCCCCAAAAAGGCACCAACACACTTTTTGGCGACTCCGCTGGGGACAACACATATAGACCTACCAAATCGGCTCTCAATGGCTGGTTCAAGGGATAGCTCTGAAGTCTCCCCCAACAACATTATAGAGCCGACTTGGGAAACCTTGCCAGCTAACGAGCAGCTCCAGTTCGAGGAGCACAAGGAGCAGCTGATTCAAGAGGCAAAGGCAAAGTTCCTAGCCAACTTCAAGGTGGACAGGAACAATAAAGTTGTCCGGCAACGGGCGACGGATCCGGCTTTGCTCCGACCCACACCAGATATCCCCAACATAAGTAACACAAATGAGCTATAATCTCTTAAGAATTATGTAGATGAACAGTGAGAACAAATGCAAAATATCATAGGGGGTATGCAAAATTATTATAGGAGGCTAGTACGCGCATTTGATAAATCTACTATCGCAAATTTTCCTTCACACGAGTTTGAATTGGGGGAAAACATGCGTAATTCATCGGCTACAAGTTGTCACGACTAGTTACAACATAAATGGGATGCCAATGGATACATGCCCTGGGCAACCACAACCTCCTACGCACATTGACAACAAATTAGCTAATCTGCACATGACCGAACCGTTCGCACGTGAGCGCGGACCGTCCAGGCCAGCACCGGCCAGGCCCGTTTTTAATGAATTACCGAGACATGCACCTGAGCCACCACTTACTGCACAGAATCAAAATTACCCAGTCGGACCGTCTGCATGCAGCAACGGATGATCTGCGTATAATCACGGACGGTCCGGACACATACTCGGACAGTCCGCGCATATCGCCGAACGGTTTGCATATACAACCGGACGGTCCGACGCAGAGTTTTTTGAGGAGGATTGCTACCTGAATCCTCAACCATCCCAGCAACACTTCCATCACACTATGCAATGCATTAGCCCATTAATACACAATCCCAAGCCCAGGAAAGTTTTCCGGCCCCACCTAGAAGGCCGGAAAGGAACGATCAATCCTATGAGCCATATAGGGCAAATAGCAATGCACCACATAGCTCAAACCAATGGGGGGAATGACAACATGCTAATATCCAGCCAACCCCACCTATGTTTGACCAGAGAGCCGGTGGTCTCGCACCGACTGCCATCGATATAATGAGGGAAGAAATAGCCAGGGCGTTCCGAGATAAGCTCAGAGTAAGCATGGTCCCTAGAGGGCAATCATATCAGAAACCTTATAATAGCCGATTTGATCACCACCCATACCCACAGGGAACCAGGATACCCAAATTTGTGAAATTTTTGGGTGACCAAGGAAAAAATACGCGCGAACACATAGGCCAGTTCTTAGCATAATTAGGAGAATTGGCCGACATAGAAGCATTTTACGTGCGTTTATTTTCATTATCTTTAACAGGAACCGCGTTCGCATGGTACGCTACATTACCTCCTAATTCTATTTTGTCATGGGGGATTTAGAACAAAAATTCCATGACCACTTTTTCTCCGGTGACTATGAGTTAGATTTAGTAGACTTAGTGGCCCTGCGACAAGCGAAAGATGAGTCGGTTAATGATTACATCCGGAGATTCCGGGATACAAGAAACTGATGTTTCCAAATTCATTTAGCAGAAAAACAACTAGCAGGATTAGCTTTTAATGGGCTGCAATATTATTTAAAAGAAAGATTAGAAGGTATCCAGTTCTTTACGCTAGCACAATTACATCAGAGAGCTTTGGCCTATGAAAGTCGAAGTAAAGAGACTGCCAAAACCATTCGTCACAATGTCCATATAGTAGAGTGCAACCAATGTAGCCCGGATGACGAATCAACTGAAGTATATGCTGCTGAAATGGTTTGGCCAAAGCAGGCTAAATCTTCGGCTTGTTCCTCCTTGCAACCGGTTCAAAAGAAATGGCAAGAAGAGGTTAAGTTTACATTTAATCTTGGTAATTGTGATAAAATATTTGAATTACTCAAAAATGGCAACATTAAAATAAATCACATTGTTCCATCCACCGACGAGCTAAAACGTCGTGCATACTGCAAGTGGCATAGTTCATTTTCTCATGCCACTAATGATTGTAAGGTATTCCGTCGATAGATTCAATCGGCCATTAACGAAGGACGATTGAAATTTAAGGAAATGCAGGTAGACACAGAGCCCTTTCCGATGAACATGATCGACTTCGAGGGCAAGAGGGTCCTGATTCGGCCAAACACAGCCGATAAAGGCAAAGTCAAAGAGATAATCATCGGCAACGCAAGAGAGGCCGATGGGAATCATAAGATTTCTTGCAGGAAGGTGGTGGCCAAAAAGACTCCTGATGGAGGGGAGACTCTTAAGGTGACCATCACGACCTCCGGCACTGGGGGCAAGCACAAACATGGGGACAGGCGCGGGAACCTGTGCTGCATATCACGAATAGTCCGACATCTAGGCGCGGACGGTTCGAAGCTTCTCCAGATGGTCCGAAGAATTCCAGCGGACAGTCCGGCTACACTCAGGGCCCGCAACGACCACGTACGTTCAAACCACGACGACCAGAGATAGGTACGTGGAAAACAAATACATTTAAACCAGCTGGTCAGTTGGTCAAATCCGGTCTGACTTTCGATCAATTATTATCCAAATATGTGAAAAAGAAGGCCGACCCTAGTGACTGGCCAGCGAAGCGACCTCGCTCGCCCGTTCGTGAGCAACGTCAGGTAAGACCGATTGGACCACCTCACCAATCGGAAGAAATGGAAGGTCATATTGTCCAATTAAGACCTAACATACTTGCATGGACACCTCCATCCCCATATCCACCTATGCCATATCCATACACGTACATACCCCCACCAAATCAAATGTGGGGTATGCCACCATATCCATTTGGGATGCCACAGTACCCCGCTTGGTGGGCACCCCAAACATCTATATTCAATAGGTTGGCACCTCTAGTACAAGATGAAAGGGAAATAGGCTTACACCTTTTCCTAATTGATTTTGGTGGTTGAATTGCCCAACACAAATAATTGGATTAACTAGTTTGCTCTAGATTATAAGTTTTACAGGTGCCAAAGGTTCACAATTGACCAATAAAATGACCAAGAAAGGGTTCATACAAAGAGAGCAAAAGACAACCGAAGCGTGCCCTGGTCTGGTGCACCGGACTGTCCGGTGTGCCACTGGACAGTGTCCGGTGTACCAGGGAACTCAGCTCCAAACTCGTCACCTTCGGGAAAATCAGAGGGCGCTCCGCTATAATTCACCGGACTGTCCGGTGAGGCACCGGACAGTGTCCGGTGGCGCACCGGACTGTCTGGTGTGCCAGCGGAGCAACGGCTACTTCAGCGCCAACTATCGACTGCAACCGCATTCAATACGCTACCGTGCGTGCCAGAGTTAGAGCAGCATCAGAAGGAGCACCGGACAGTCTACAGTACTTGTCCGGTGCACCACCGGACAGTCAGAAGACCCCACCTGTCAGAGCTCCAACGGTCGAACCCTAACGGCCGGCTGACGTGGCTGGCGCACCGGACAGTGTCCGGTGGCGCACCGGACTATCCGGTGCGCCATTCGACAGCAGCCTCCACCAAACGGCTAGTTTGGTGGTTGGGGCTATAAATACCCCAACCACCCCACCATTCATTGCATCCAAGTTTTCCACCTTCCAACACCTTACAAGAGCTATAGCATTCAATTCTAGACACAACCAAAGAGATCAAATCCTCTCCCAAGTCCGGAATCACTCCAAATCAATTAGTGGCTAGAGAGAGCGACATTTGTGTTCATTTGAGCTCTTGCGCTTGGATTGCTTCTTTTCTTTCTCATTCTTCTTGTGATCAACTCAATTGTAACCAAGGCAAGAGACACCAATTGTGTGGTGGTCCTTGCGGGGACTTAGTGTCCTGTGTGATTGAGAAGAAAAGCTCACTCGGTCTAAGTGACCGTTTGAGAGAGGGAAAGGGTTGAAAGAGACCTGGTCTTTGTGACCACCTCAATGGGGAGTAGGTTTGCAAGAACCGAACCTCGGTAAAACAAATCCTTGTGTCTCACTCTCTATTTGCTTGCAATTTGTTTTTCACCCTCTCTCTCGGACTCGCTTATATTTCTAACGCTAACCCGGCTTGTAGTTGTGCTTAAGTTTATAAATTTTAGATTTGCCCTATTCACCCCCCTCTAGGCGACTTTCAATTGGTATCAGAGCCCGGTTCTTCATTAGAGCCTAACCGCTCTAAGTGATGTCGGGAGATCATGCCAAGAAGGAGATGGTGACCAGCGACAAGCCTGCTACAAGCCATGGGAAGGCTCCATCGGGAGAGTCCCACAACAAGGGGAAGGATAAGGAATCCTCCTCACAAAAGTCGCATCGGAGTGGCGACAAGAAAAAGAAGATGAGGAAAGTGGTCTACTACGAGACCGATTCTTCATCGCCATCCACCTCCGGCTCCGACGCGTCGTCCATAACTTCTAAGCGCCATGAGCGCAAGAAGTTTAGTAAGATTCCCCTACGCTACCCTCGTATTTCAAAACGTACTCCTTTACTTTCCGTTCCATTAGGCAAACCACCGGTTTTTGACGGTGAAGATTATAATATGTGGAGTGACAAAATGAGGCATCATCTAACCTCACTCCACACAAGCATTTGGAACGTTGTTGAGTTTGGTGTACAGGTACCATCCGTAGGGGATGAAGACTATGATTCGGATGAAGTGGCCCAAATTCATCACTTCAACTCCCAAGCCACTACTATACTCCTCGCCTCTCTAAGTCGAGAGGAGTATAATAAGGTGCAAGGGTTGAAAAGCGCAAAGGAAATTTGGGACGTGCTCAAGACCGCGCACGAAGGAGACGAGGTGACCAAGATCACCAAGCGGGAGACGATCGAGGGGGAGCTCGGTCGCTTCATGCTTCACCAAGGAGAGGATCCGCAAGCCATGTACAACCGCTTGAAGACCTTGGTGAACCAAGTGCGCAACCTCGGGAGCACCAAATGGGATGACCATGAGATGGTCAAGGTTATTCTTAGATCCCTCGTTTTTCTTAACCCTACGCAAGTTCAATTAATTCGAGGTGATCCTAGATACACGCTAATGTCTCCCGAGGAGGTTATAGGGAAGTTTGTGAGCTTTGAGCTAATGATCAAAGGCTCAAAGAAAATCATCGAGCAAGGCACCTCCTCCACGCCCGAGGCACAACCCGTCGCATTCAAGGCAACGGAGGAGAAGAAGGAAGAGTCTACATCAAGTAGGCTCCCCATCGACACCTCAAAGCTCGACAATGAGGAGATGGCTTTAATCATCAAAAGCTTTCGACAAATCCTCAAGCAAAGGAGGGGGAAGGACTACAAGCCCCGCTCCAAGAAGGTTTGCTACATGTGTGGTAAGCCTGGTCACTTTATAGCAGAATGTCCTATTTCTAGTGACAGGGGCGACGACAAGAAGGGGATAAGAAAGGAAAAGAAGAAGTACTACAAGAAGAAGGGCGGTGATGCCCATGTTTGCCGGGAGTGGGACTCCGACGAGAGCTCCACTGACTCCTCCTCCGACGAGGATGCCACCAACATCGCCGTCAACAAGGGACTCCTCTTCCCCAATGTCGGCCACAAGTGCCTCATGGCAAAGGACGGCAAAAAGAAGAAGGTTAAATCCAATTCCTCCACTAAATATGCAACCTCTAGTGATGAGCATAATTCTAGTGATGATGAGGACAATTTGCTTACTCTTTTTGCCGATCTTAACATGCAACAAAAGAAGAAATTGAATGAATTAATTAGTGCTATTCATGAGAAGGATGAACTCTTGGACACCCAAGATGACTTCCTAATTAAGGAAAACAAGAAGCATGTTAAGGTTAAAAATGCTTATGCTCTAGAAGTAGAAAAATGTGAAAATTATCTAGTGAGCTAAGCACTTGCCATGATTTGATTGCCAACCTTAGGAATGAGAATGCTAGATTAATTGCTAAGGTTGATTCAAATGTATGTGATGATTCATATGCCAATCTTAGAAATGATCATGCTATTTCTATTGCTAAGATTGAAAAATTAAATGTCTCTCTTGCTAGCCTTAGAAATGAAAATGAAAAATTAATCGCTAAGGCTAATGAATTAAATGTTTGCAATGCTTCCATTTCCAATCTTAGAGATTAAAATGCCATATTACATGCTAAGATTGTTGAATTAACTTCTTGCAAACCATCTACATCTACCATTGAGCATGTTTCTATTTGCACTAGATGTAGAGATGTTGACATTGATGCTATTCATGATCACATGGCTTTAATTAAACAACAAAATGATCATATAGCAAAATTAGATGCTAAAATTGCCGAGCATGAATTAGATAATGAAAAATTTAAATTTGCTTGTAGTATGCTTTATAGTGGGAGACGCCCTGGCATCAAGGATGGCATTGGCTTCCAAAGGGGAGACAATGTCAAACTTAATGCCCCTCCTAAAAGATTATCTAGCTTTGTTAAGGGCAAGGCTCCCATGCCTCAGGATAACGAGGGTTACATTTTGTACCCTGCCGGTTATCCCGAGCATAAGAATAGGAGAATTCATTCTAGGAAGTCTCACTCTGGCCCTAATCATGCTTTTATGTATAAGGGTGAGGCATCTAGCTCTAGGCAATCAACTCATGCTAAATTGCCTAAAAAGAAAACTCCTAGTGCATCAAATGAACCTAGCATTTCATTTAAAACTTTTGATGCATCTTATGTTTTGACTAACAAATCCGGCAAGGTAGTTGCCAAGTATGTTGGGGACAAACACAATGGTTCAAAGACTTGTATTTGGGTACCCAAAGTTCTTGTATCTAATGTCAAAGGACCCAAAACTGTTTGGGTACCTAAAATCAAGAACTAAATTTGTTTTGTAGGTTTATGCATCCGGGGGCTCAAGTTGGATCATCGATAGCGGGTGCACAAACCACATGACAGGGGAGAAAAAGATGTTCTCCTCCTATGAGAAAAACCAAGATCCCCAACGAGCTATTACATTCGGGGATGGAAATCAAGGTTTGGTCAAAGGATTGGGTAAAATTGCTATATCACCTGACCATTCTATTTCCAATGTTTTTCTTGTAGATTCTTTAGATTACAACTTGCTTTCTGTTTCCCAATTATGTAAAATGGGCTACAACTGTCTTTTTACGGATACTGGTGTTACTGTCTTTAGAAGAAGTGATGATTCAGTAGCTTTTAAGGGAGAGGGTCAGCTATACTTAGTTGATTTCAATAGAGCTAAACTCGATACTTGCTTAATTGCTAAGACTAACATGGGTTGGCTCTGGCATCGTCGACTAGCCCATGTTGGGATAAGGAATCTTCACAAGCTTCTAAAGGGAGAGCACATTTTGGGACTAACAAATGTGCATTTTGAGAAAGACAGGATCTGTAGCGCATGCCAAGCAGGGAAACAAGTTGGTGTTCATCATCCACATAAGAACATCTTGACGACTGATAGGCCACTCGAGCTCCCCCACATGGACCTATTCGGCCCGATCGCTTACATAAGCATCGGCGAGAGTAAGTACTGTCTTGTTATTGTGGATGACTATTCTCGCTTCACTTGGGTATTCTTTTTATAGGAAAAATCTCAAACCCAAGAGACCTTAAAGGGATTCTTGAGACAAGCTCAAAATGAGTTCGGCTTGAGGATCAAGAAAATTAGAAGCGATAATGGGACGGAGTTCAAGAATTCGCAAATCGAAGGCTTCCTTGAGGAGGGTATCAAGCATGAGTTCTCTTCTCCCTACACGCCACAACAAAATGGTGTAGTGGAGAGGAAGAATAGAACTCTATTGGACATGGCAAGAACCATGCTTGATGAGTACAAGACTTCGGATCGGTTTTGGGCCGAGGCCGTCAACACCGCGTGCTACGCCATCAACCGGTTGTATCTACACCGAATCCTCAAGAAGACATCCTACGAACTCCTCATCGGTAAAAAGCCCAATGTTTCATATTTTAGAGTCTTTGGTAGCAAATGTTTTATTCTTGTTAAAAGAGGTAGAAAATCCAAATTTGCTCCTAAGGCTGTAGAAGGCTTTTTACTAGGGTATGATTCAAACACAAGGGCATATAGAGTCGTCTTCAACAAGTCCACTGGACTAGTTGAAGTTTCTTGTGACATTGTGTTTGATGAGACTAACGGCTCTCAAGTAGAGCAAGTTGATCTTGATGAGATGAAGAGGCTCCATACGTCGCGCTAAGGAACATGTCCATTGGGGATGTGTGTCCTAAGGAATCCGAAGAGCCCATTCAAGCACAAGATCAACCATCCTCCTCCATGCAAGCATCTCCACCGACTCAAGATGAGGATGAGGCTCAAGATGATGAAGAAGAAGATCAAGAAGATGAGCCACCTCAAGACGACGACAATGGTCAAGGGGGAGATGCAAATGAACAAGACAAGGAGGATGAGCAAGATCCAAGGCCGCCACACCCAAGAGTCCACCAAGCAATCCAACGAGATCACCCCGTGAACACCATCCTCGGCGACATCCATAAGGGAGTAACCACTAGATCTCGTGTTGCACATTTTTGTGAGCATTACTCTTTTGTTTCCTCTATTGAGCCACATAGGGTAGAGGAAGCACTTCAAGATTCGGATTGGGTGATGGCGATGCAAGAGGAGCTCCACAACTTCACAAGGAATGAGGTATGGCATTTAGTTCCACGTCCTAACCAAAATGTTGTAGGAACCAAGTGGGTCTTCCACAACAAGCAAGACGAGCATGGTGTGGTGACAAGGAACAAAGCCCGACTTGTGGCCAAGGGATATTCACAAGTTGAAGGTTTGGATTTCGGTGAAACCTATGCACCAGTAGCTAGGCTTGAATCAATTCGCATTTTACTTGCCTATGCTACTTACCATGGCTTTAAGCTTTACCAAATAGACGTGAAAAGTGCCTTCCTCAATGGACCAATCAAGGAAGAGGTCTATGTTGAGCAACCTCTCGGCTTTGAAGATAGTGAGTATCCTAACCATGTTTATAGACTCTCTAAGGCGCTTTATGGGCTCAAGCAAGCCCCAAGAGCATGGTATTAATGCCTAAGAGATTTTCTTATTGCTAATGGCTTCAAAGTCGGAAAAGCCGATCCTACACTCTTTACTAAAACACTTGCAAATGATTTGTTTGTATGCCAAATTTATGTTGATGATATCATATTTGGGTCTACTAACGAATCTACATGTGAAGAGTTTAGTAGGATCACAACACAAAAATTCGAGATGTCTATGATGGGGGAGTTGAAGTATTTCTTAGGATTTCAAGTGAAGCAACTCCAAGAAGGCACCTTCATTAGCCATTCGAAGTACATTCAAGACATTCTAACCAAGTTTGGGATGAAGGACGCCAAGCCCATCAAGACACCCATGGGAACAAATGGGCATCTCGACCTCGACACAGGAGGTAAATCCGTAGATCAAAAGGTATACCGGTCGATGATAGGTTCCTTACTCTATTTATGTGCTTCACGATCGGATATTATGCTTTCCGTATGCATGTGTGCAAGATTCCAAGCCGATCCTAAGGAAGCTCACCTTAGGGCCGTAAAATGAATCTTGAGATATTTAGTTTATACTCCTAAGTTTGGCCTTTGGTACCCTAGGGGATCCACTTTTGATTTAATTGGTTATTCCGATGCCGATTGGGCAGGGTGCAAAATTAATAGAAAGAGCACATCGGGGACTTGCCAGTTCTTGGGAAGATCTCTGGTGTCTTGGGCTTCAAAGAAGCAAAACTCTGTGGCTCTTTTAACTGCCGAAGCCAAGTATATTGCCGTAGGCCATTGTTGCGCGCAATTGCTTTGGATGAGGCAAACCCTCAAGGACTATGGTTACAAATTAACCAAAGTTCCTCTTCTATGTGATAATGAGAGTGCAATCCGCATGGCGGATAATCCCGTTGAGCATAGCCGCACTAAACACATAGCCATTCGGTATCATTTTCTAAGGGATCACCAACAAAAGGGGGATATCGAGATTGCATATGTTAGCACCAAAGAACAATTAGCCGATATCTTTACCAAGCCATTGGATGAACAAACCTTTACCAAACTTAGGCATGAGCTAAATATTCTTGATTCTAGGAACTTTCAATGATATTTTGCATACATAGCTCATATATATACCTTTGATCATCTCTTTCATATGCTATGACTAATGTGTTCTTTCAAGTCCATTTCATGCTAAGTCATAGATTGAAAGGGAAAAGGAGTCTTCGGCGAAGACAAGGCTTCCACTCCGCTCCATCGAATCATTCATCCTTCGCCGTCGCTCCGCACTGACTCTCCAACTTTGGTATAATCTTCACTCCTTTACTTCCGTCCAAAGGGGGAGAGAGTAGTTTAGAAGGGCTTATATTTCACTCAAGCATCCGTTTTTGGCGATTCATGCCAAAGGGGGAGAGAGTATTAGCCCAAAGCAAAAGGACCGCACCACCACCAATTTCAAAAAGTCTTTCAATTGGTATTAAAAGAAGTTTTTCAATTGGTATCTTATTTTGATATAATTTCAAATTGGTATACCCTCTTCAAAATTAATATCTAAAACCCTCTTGAACACTAAGAGGAGAATTTCATTAAGGGGGAGTTTTGTTTAGTCAAAGGAAAAGCATTTGAACCAGGGGGAGAAAATTTCAAAATCTTATTCATTTACCTTTGACTATTTGCAAAAGAACTTTGAAAAAGAATTTCCAAAACATTTTGCAAAACAAAAACATGTGGTGCAAGCGTGGTCCAAAATGTTAATAAGACGAAAAGCCATCCATGCGCATCTAGTAAGTAATATTTATTGGTTTCATTCCAAGCAACCTTTGCATTTACATTATGCGAACTAGTTCAATTCTGCACTTCCATATTTGCTTTGGTTTGTGTTGGCATCAATCACCAAAAAGGGGGAGATTGAAAGGAAAATAGGATTACACCTTTTTCTAATTGATTTTGGTGGTTGAATTGCCCAACACAAATAATTGGACTAACTAGTTTGCTCTAGATTATAAGTTTTACAGGTGCCAAAGGTTCACAATTGACCAATAAAATGACCAAGAAAGGGTTCATACAAAGAGAGCAAAAGACAACCGAAGTGTGCCCTGGTCTGGTGCACCGGACTGTCCGGTGTGCCACCGGACAGTGTCCGGTGCACCACCGGACAGTGTCCGGTGTACCAGGGAACTCAGCTCCAAACTCGTCACCTTCGGGAAAATCAGAGGGCGCTCCGCTATAATTCACCGGACAGTCCGGTGTGCCAGCGGAGCAACGGCTACTTCAGCGCCAACGGTCGACTGCAACCGCATTCAATACGCTACAGTGCGCCAGAGTCAGAGCAGCGTCAGAAGGAGCACCAGACAGTCTACAGTACTTGTCCGGTGCACCACCGGACAGTCAGAAGACCCCACCTGTCAGAGCTCCAACGGTCGAACCCTAAAGGCCGGGTGACATGGCTGGCACACCAGACAGTGTCCGGTGGCGCACCGGACTGTCCGGTGCGCCATTCGACAACAGCCTCCACCAAACGGCTAGTTTGGTGGTTGGGGCTATAAATACCCCAACCACCCCACCATTCATTGCATCCAAGTTTTCCACCTTCCAACACCTTACAAGAGCTATAGCATTCAATTCTAGACACAACCAAAGAGATCAAATCCTCTCCCAAGTCCGGAATCACTCCAAATCAATTAGTGACTAGAGAGAGCGACATTTGTGTTCATTTGAGCTCTTGCGCTTGGATTGCTTCTTTTCTTTCTCATTCTTCTTGTGATCAACTCAATTGTAACCAAGGCAAGAGACACCAATTGTGTGGTGGTCCTTGCAGGGACTTAGTGTCCCGTGTGATTGAGAAGAAAAGCTCACTCGGTCTAAGTGACCGTTTGAGAGAGGGAAAGGGTTGAAAGAGACCCGGTCTTTGTGACCACCTCAACGGGGAGTAGGTTTGCAAGAACCGAACCTCGGTAAAACAAATCCTTGTGTCTCACTCTCTATTTGCTTGCGATTTATTTTTCACCCTCTCTCTCGGACTCGCTTATATTTCTAACGCTAACCCGGCTTGTAGTTATGCTTAAGTTTATAAATTTCAGATTCGCCCTATTCACCCCCCTCTAGGCGACTTTCACAAGACCGATTGAGCGTCGCCCAATCCAATCAATAGGTACATGCCCAACAAGATTGCCAGACTACTCGGCCCAAAGGGCGACCAATCCGGCAAGGGGGCATATACCTGCAGCAACCAAAAGAACGACAAAAAAGGACATCATCAAAATAGGTATTGCAGATGTCATCATACATGAAAATAATGAAGGGCCGATGATTTTTGGTGAATCAGCCAACACAACCAAAAAAGAGGATACTACTACCATCAAAACAGCCGATCCAAAATACTCCATGCCTCGATGGTGCCCGCCGGGATTGACATGATCCCAAAAGCAAAAATTACAGCGCCTAAGTGCAAAAGCGAACTAGGAAAAGGAGGCGGAAAAGATATTCAATGACACACATCCACAGTACCCGCCACCACAAAAGAAATAGAGACCAAAGGCCGTCAAAGAAAAGCAAACTGTTGGTCACTTGTTCTAAAATGCTATGAGTTAAGAACAAGGCAACATAAAATGTTAATAATCAAAGACCTTCGTCCTTCGAAGCATTATCTCCCTTAGGATATAATGATTTTCGGACGAAGGTTATGAAGGACATACCTTCATCATCTCAGTATATAAAAATGAAAGTAGAAACATATAAGACATGGAAAGCAATATGAATAATCATATGATATTATTAGAACATTTTTATTATATTGTCATGAATGAATATGAATGATATCGAATTACATTTGTACCTTCGGCTTGACAGAAGGTAAAAGGCTCGAGAGTGACGTGCGATCGTATACAAGTCAACGTGTCTCATACGACGCTACTGTTCATCTATTTATAGGCACAGGACGTAGCTTGTGTAAATTACATTCATGTCCTTGACATTTACTATTGAGTTAGGGATAATCTATCGAGGACTAGACAACCTTTTCCCCTTTAGGTCGGTTCCATTTTCGCTGCTAAGCCAAAGCTTCTTCACAGGTAGCTTCGAAACTGGTTCATCCTTCTCCTAATTCATGCTTTTTTTATATCGTGTACAGCTTCATCCCAAGGCCGAAGGTCCCTGTACATATATTTAAACTTGGGAAACATGTTAGTCGCGTTTTATAGGACCTTCGGAAGACGAAGGCCCCCAACAGTAGCCCCTCGTAGTATTAATTTGTTATAACAATGAATTTAGACTGCGACGTGAACGAAGGCCTTAAGCCGAAGGTCCGAAAAAACACCTTCTCTTCGCTAGAATAGCGACAGTCAATGACGGTCGGGGCCTGCCAAGTTGCAAAGCACTGGTGTATAAATATGAACCCACAACGGCAGCATTTGATACACTATTTCTGCTATTTGTGTTACTCTCTCAAATTTCTAGCTCTTGCTCAATAGCTCTCGCCTGATTTTCGAGTTTTTGGAGCTTCGGTTTAAAGGCATGCTTGCTACAAATTTGAGGAGAAGATGAGTGGGGAGAAGAAGATGACTGAAGAGAAGAAAATAACCAATGAGAAGAAGTTGTATGAAGAGAAGAAAGTTATGGATCCTTTTATTGCTGGGTTTTATGAGTCTATGGCTAAGACAAACACAGAGAAAATTACTAAGGAAATAATGGAGGGTTTATCAGAAGATTCTGATGACAGTGATAGTTATGATGTGGAGAGTGGAGATGAAGATTCTGAGGATCGGCCCTAGCGGCCAAGCCATACTATCTTCGGAGAAAATCGACTATCAAGCAAAGTCATATTGACGCCATGAGAGGGAGATATTTTTGCGACCTGTCTATTGTCAGGGTTGGAGGAGACAACACTGCCCTTGCTCCTAAGGAAAATGAAGTTGTTATTTACCAAAGCTTCCTGAAGGCAGGCCTTCGATTTCCGCTGAGCAAGTTTGTGGTTGAGGTATTGAAGATATTCCAGATCTTTCTTCATCAGATTACCCCCGAAGCTATACATAGGATGGGGATATTTGTCTGGGCTATAAGAAGCCAGAGGCTGGAACCGAGCGCAAAGTGCTTCTGCAATATGCACGAGCTTTTATACGAGACGAAGGCTATCGGCAGAGAACAATACCATATTCATTGCCCTCTCTAATGCAAGTTACCCGGTGCCGACGTACCGGAAAAGGTGGCCCGAGGCCTGGATGGAGGAGTGGTCTTATGTTAAAAATGATCTTATTAAAAGGGAAGATATCAAGGAAATTATCCAGCGCCCCATCTGGTCCCGCTTCGGCCTTCGAAGGCCGAAGGTCACTATTGAAAGTAATGATGAAGCATGCCAGAAGGCCTTTAGCAATGTTTGTGCCTTCATTGGCACAAGGGATATAGTTCAGGAGCATATAGCCTATAGGGTGTGGCCACTTGTGGAGAGCTGGGAGATGCCGAAGGATACTACTGCCGAATCCAGTGAGAATGGCTTAGTTCGGTTGAAGTGTACCTTCAGGTTTAGAGAGAAGTTTGATGAACCAAATAATGATTGGTTGAAATGTATCGAAGCCACCAGCGACGAATTACTCGGGGCATATTCTAAGGCCGAAGATGATGCCTTGTCCACAGCCTTCGGGGGCCGAGGGAAGAAAAGATTGAACAGGGTATTTGATGCGATCGGGTTCGTATACCCTGACTATTGCTACCCGCTGCGAAGGCAAGGGAAGAAGAGGAAGACTGTCGCTTCGGCCACCCCTTCTTTGCCAAAGGTCAAGAAAATGAAGGTTCTAACCCACCCGACGTGATGTATTGAACCGGCTGTAGTGCCTAAATTTGACGAAGGGACTTCTTCAACTGCCAAAGCAAAACAAGCTGCTCCGATTGCGCAAAGTGCTGAAGAGCCAATTATAGTGCCGAAGGTGCCTACAGTCGGGCCAGCCGAAGCTAAGGATGATATGATCGAAGAGCCAAAGGTGGAAAAAACAGTGAAAATGCCAGAAATTCTGAGCCCATCAGCAGAGGTAAAATTGCCGAAGGTGCAAAAAGCTCCTGCCGCAACTCCCAAGAGGAGGAGGATGGCCAGCGTGCTGGACGCTGTGTTGGAGACCACAAAGGCCTTGAGCCCTGCTCCTACTAAGAAAATTGCTGAAGCTGCCAAAGTCCAAACCGAAGCTAGGCCTTCAGCGTCCATTGAGACGAAGGCTATGGCGCCTGAAGATAAAGATCATGAACAAACTTCACATATCGGCATGGCAGCAGGGCAAGACATGACAGAAAAAGTAAAATCTCCTATCCCCGAAGCTCTAGTTGAAGATGTTGATTACATTGTTCGACATGCTTCGGGAAAAAGATTATCTGAAGAAGAAATTTTGGAAGCCAGACACTATGCCCAAAAATTGAAATATCTAAAAGGGACTTTAGTGTTTAATGGCACTAACGAAGATGATTTCCTGTACTGTCTCCCGGATAACAAAGAAATATCTGTTTGCCGGGAGATAGATAAGAGTATGGGATTTCCAAAGCTAGAAGAAGGCCTTTCGGCCATCTCAAAGGATGATCTTGCTGATAGCCTTGCGTATAACAGTATAAAGGTATAGGAGTTAAATTTTAAAGTTGGAAATGAAGAACTTCGTTGCTATACTTAATTATTTCTTTTTTCTTGCAGGGCTTAATTCTTAGTAATGCCTTGAGGGCACAAAATAGTGTCGAAGACGAAGGCTGCGCAATAGCTCTCAACAATCTTCGGTCGGAAGTAATTGAGCTAAGAAACGAAGGTTTGGAAAAAGACAAGATTTTGATTTCATTGGTGAACAAAATAAAAGAAGATGAAGCTAAGTATAAAGCTCAGGCCGAAGCCCAAAAAGCCGAGGTTGAAGACCTTCGGAAACAACTGGCCGAAGCTAATGAGAAGTGCGCACTCGCACAGGTTGACCAAGAGATTAGTGAATATTGGAAGAATAAACTAGAGAAAAATGTTGAAGAACTTCACGAATCCAAGGAAAGGTGTTTTGAAAAATCCTTGGATTGCGTGAAGAAATTAAAAACTAGCTTCTCCAAAGTGGACGCCTACTCTTTTGAAGAAAATTTTATTCGAGGCGACCCTGAGGGCATTATTGAATGGATAAGTGGAGAAGCTGAAGCTTTCGAGGAAATCTTGAATGATTGAGGGGATATTTGTGCTTTCTCTGGTGCCAGGGGAGTTGTAGCTATTCTGGAGAAGGCAGGATGCGTACACGTGAAAACTGCAGCGAATGCCAAAGCTGCCTTCTCTGTAGACGATATAAAAGATCCTTCAGCCGAAGCAACTTTGATGAGTGGAAAATTCTATTATGATGTCTGGGTGAACGGTGGCTAAGAATTGGCTCATGATATTATAAAAAAGAATGAAAAAGACACCCATGACTCCCGAGAAGAAGCTAGGCGAACTGAAGAGGCTGCTGAGCGTGAAAGACACATAGGTATTATTTTTGAATTTCAGCTTCGGCACTTACTTTGTATCTTCGAACTAATAGTTTATCTATTACAGCCGAGCTATCACTACTACCGGAGCCGTACAATCCCTTGGCTGATCCAGAGATGAAGGAAGCATTGGATATAATAGGCATTGCTAATTCTATTATGGACGAAGTCGTTGACAAACTTTTGAACGAAGTCACAGAAAAAGTCCTCAAAGAAGAGTAGACTTTTTTGTAAGAATATTTTGTGATATTTGATGTATGGAACAATTTGAGGGAAGATTAAGCTTCTATTGTAACATAATTATGTAACATTCGATGTATGTAACATTGACTCGAATATGTAAGCTATTGTAATTTATTTCTTTGCGATGCATGAAACATACACACATACCGCTTTTTAAGCCTTCGGCGAAAAAACACCTTCCCTTCTTTTCATGCTTCGTAAAGAAGGATGCCCCTTCTAGGGCAGATCTGAAAAAATTGTCACCCGAAACTTGCTTCGTGCCTTAGCACATTTTCATTCAACGAAGTGTTGCCGAAGATTTGCTTCGTATCCAATCGTCTTGTTGATGCGATAGGATGTATGATGTGATGCTGTGCTAAATGATGCTATGATATGATGCAATGTGATGATGATGTTCGAACACCCACTCATACACAAATACTACAACACGGAAGACTCTGCATCCCCTTAGGAACGTCTTTTGAGTCTTTAAGCTCTGCATCCCCTTAGGAACGACTTTTGAGCTTCTTCACCTTTCTATTTCGGTGGTATAAGTTCTGTATCCCCTTAGGAACGAATTTTGAACTTCTTCGCCTTATATTTCGGTGGTATTTGGCTCTGCATTCCCTTTGGAATGACTTTTGAGCAGAAAAATTACGTTGCACTCCCTTAGGAACGACTTTTTGTAGCTTCATCAATTCTTGGCTCTGCATTCCCTTAGGAATGACTTTTGAGCAGAAAACTTACACTGCGCTCCTTTAGGAACGACTTTTGTAGCTTCGTAAATTCTTGGCTCTGCATTCCCTTAGGAATGACTTTTGAGCTTCGAAATTTACTTCGTTCCTTTAAGAGTCGTCTTTTGTAAATCTATGAAGAAGATATATTTCATTCTGGTGTAGGCAGAATTGTTACAAGAAATTGAAGCCAAGTTTTTCATTACTTGTTTTTCATACAGAAAGTAAAATGGCATAAAAGATAAAAGTACTTCAGAAGTAGGATATTCCTTAGTATATGTGATTTGATTCTGGTACAGTGCTGTTGACTGTACAAGCTTCGGACTCCTCCCTGAAATCACGTTGCTTTTGGGGGTGCTGGCGCCCTTCTAGCTGCTGGCTTTGGGTATGAGTAGATGGCAATGGTGGTGGCAGTGGAAGCTGAGGCCAGGAAGCTTGTGAATGGCTTGCCGAAGCAACAGAAGCTGCAGGTTGATTGTCCACATATTCTGGTATGTAGGGAGAGTAGCACGAAGCAGTATGTAAAACTTGCTTTGGCTGATTCTGCCTAGCTTCTGCTTTGGCAATCTCCTTTTGTTGTTGAATGGTGATCTGGCATGTTCTCGTAGTGTGGCCCTTGTCTTCACCATAAAATAAGCAATAGATTTTCCTAAGTTGATCTCCATATCTTCCTTCGAAGCCCCTGCCGCCTCTGCCCCTTGGAGCTGGTGGCCTGAAGGAGCTTTGCTGCTGCCCTGAAGACTGTGAGCTGTGCTGTGGCCTCTGGTACTGGATTCCTCTGTCTTTGCTCTGACTGGAGCTGTGAATTGATCTGACATGCCTAGGGTGGATTCTTCCTCCAAAGCCCCTAGTCATCTCAGAAAACCTATAAGCTTCTTCCCTTCTCTGGCGAAAATCATTATCGGCTCGGATGTACTCATCCATCTTCTGAAGCAGCTTCTCCAGGGTCTGGGGAGGTTTCCTAGCAAAATATTGGGCCATAGGTCCTGGTCGAAGACCCTTGATCATGGCCTCAATGGCGATTTCATTTGGCACTGTGGGCACTTATGATCTTAGACGTAAGAACCTTCGGGCATACACCTGGAGGTATTCATCGTGGTCTTGCGTGCACTGGAACAAAGCTTGAGCAGTAACTGGCTTCGTCTGAAACCCCTAGAAACTTGTGATCAGCATGTCCTTTAGCTTCTGCCATGACGTGATTGTCCCTGGCCGAAGAGAGGAGTACCAAGTTTATGCAACATTCTTGACTGCCATGACGAAGGATTTCGCCATGACTGCAATATTGCCCCCATATGAAGATATGGTTGCTTCGTAGCTCATCAGAAACTGCTTTGGATTTGAGTGCCCATCATACATGGGGAGCTGGGGTGGCTTGTATGATGGAGGCCATGGTGTAGCCTACAGTTCTGCTAAGAGAGGAGAAGCATCATCAAAATAAAAATTTCCATGATGGATGTCATCATACCACTCATCATCATAATAATTGTCCTGGCGAAGCTCTCTGCGTTGAGGTTGTCGGTCCTGGTCATCTTGGGTGAGATGACGCATTTCCTCAGCGACCTCGTCAATCTTCCTTTGTAACTCAGAGAGACGAAGCATCTTTTCCTTCTTCCTCTGGACTTGTTGGTTGATGGCTTCGAGGTCCCTTATTTCTTGGTCCAGCTCCTTCTCCTGAGGCGTTGGGCTTGTAGCTTTCCTCTTTTGGTTTCTGGCTTCACACAGTGTTTCTTGGTTGACGTCCAGTGGCTGCAATGCAGCCCCTAGCCCTAAAGACTTCTTCGGCGGCATAACGAAGGTCGGAGCTTGCCGAAGGTGGTCAAATGAGTTCACCGGAGGTGGGCGCCAATGTTGGTCACTTGTTCTCAAATGCTATGAGTTAAGAACAAGGCAACACAAAATGTTAATAATCAAAGACCTCTGTCCTTCGAAGCATTATCTCCCTTAGGATATAATGATTTTCGGACGAAGGTTATGAAGGACATACCTTCATCATCTCATTATATAAAAATGAAAGTAGAAACATATAAGACATGGAAAGCAATATGAATAATCATATGATATGATTAGAACATTTTTATTATATTGTCATGAATGAATATGAATGATATCGAATTACATTTGTACCTTCGGCTTGACAGAAGGTAAAAGGCTCGAGAGTGACGTGCGATCGTATACAAGTCAACGTGTCTCATACGGCGCTACTGTTCATCTATTTATAGGCACAGGACGCAGCTTGTGTAAATTACATTCATGTCCTTGACATTTACTATTGACTTAGGGATAATCTATCAAGGACTAGACAACCTTTTCCCCTTTAGGTCGGTTCCATTTTCGCTGCTAAGCCGAAGCTTCTTCACAGGTAGCTTCGGAACTGGTTCATCTTTCTCCCGATTCATGCTTTTTTATATCGTGTATAGCTTCATCCCAAGGCCGAAGGTCCCTGTACATATATTTAAACTTGGGAAACATGTTAGTCGCGTTTTTGAGGACCTTCGGAAGACGAAGGCCCCCAACACAAACGGCCACAAAAATAGAAAATAAAACAACACTTGTGCAGCACCCTGTAGATGTGACAGACAGCCCGGCCAAAAAGGCAGAACCATCTGCACCAGGCGTGGACCATCCGACCCCTGAGTCCGGACCGTCTGCACCAAACCAGGACGCCTCCGACAACGTGACGACATCAATGGAGGAGGACAACTTGCTGGGAGAGGACTTGGTTGACTACGAAGCCTCTCCAGAGCGCCCAGGTATGGATGTAAATGTTATTATATTTTCCGCCGATTATACTATTGTCGGCGACGATGAACCTGTCGTTGCCCAATTTGATTTTGGTCCTAAAGAAGCCGCCTTCACTAAACCAAAAGAATCGATAAATCATTTGAAGCCGCTCTTCGTGCGCGGCCACATTGATGGGATACCGATTGCTAAAATGTTGGTAGATGGGGGGGGAGCGACTGTAAATCTAATGCCTTATTCATTGTATAGAAAATTAGGTAAGCAAGATGACGAACTGGTCAAGACCAAGATGACCCTCAGCGGTGTTGGGACTGGTAGTTCGATCAAAGCCAGGGGAGTCACGTCCGTTGAATTAACCATCAGGACTAAGACCCTTGCTGCTGCATTCTTCGTCGCTGATGTAGAAGGAAATTACAGTCTAATTTTAGGCAGGGATTGGATTCACGCTAATCAATGTATACCTTCTACGCTGCATCAAATGCTAATACAATGGGTAGGCGACGATGTAGAACAAGTGCACGCTGATGCATCAGCCTATATTGCTGTGGCTGATGCTCCTGTACTTTGGACCTATGAGACTGCTACGTGTCTCACAGGAGTAGACTTTTCTGATTATCAGTTCATAAGTATAGATAAGAAGGGTTTCATTCCTGTAATGCTAGAGCCGATAGAGAATTGGCTAAATCCTAAATAAAGTTTAAATAATGAATACAAACAAAATACATGAGTCTCTGGTCACAGATGGTTCGGCCCCTAAGACCGGACAGTCCGATCTTTCATAAAACAGTTCGATCTTTAAGACCGAACATCTACCACCGCGTAAAGTCAGTACCACAGATGATCCGGTCCTCGAGACCTGAGAGTCCGCCATCACACAAAGATCATCTAATTCCTCTGTGGGGGACATGATAGAGGAATTCAGAGATCTCGATAAATTAGGACAGGGGTTTACGTCGGCTGATCCTTTGGAGGAGATCGACATAGGAGATGGTAAAACTCCAAGGCCGACTTTTGTAAACAAGACCCTGGAGCCTGATCCTAGAAATGAAATGATCGATCTATTGAGAGAATATTCGGATTGCTTTGCTTGGAATTACACTGAGATGCCGGGATTAAGCTGTGAGATCGTAGAGCATCGACTGTCCATTAAGTCCGGTTTCAGACCTTTCAAACAGAAAGCTAGAACATTTCATCCAGACCTTCTCCCACGAATCAAGGACGAAATTTACCGGCTGCTAGAAGCCAATTTTATTAGACCTTGCAGATATGTAGAGTGGGTCTCCAATATTGTGCCGGTGGAGAAGGAGTCAGGTAAGCTTAGAGTATGCATTGATTTTCACAATTTAAATAGAGCAACTCCTAAAAATGAATATCCCATTCCCATAGCCGACACATCAATTAATAATGCATCAGGGAATAGAGTTATTAGCTTTCTTGATGGTAATGCCGGATATAATCAGATTTTCATGGCCGAAGAAGATGCGTCTAAAACGACCTTTATATGTCCAGGCTTCATTGGTTTATTTGAGTGGGTTGTCATGACATTTGGTCTGAAAAATGCTGGTGCTACTTATCAAAGGGCTATGAATTTGATCTTTCACGAGCTATTGGGAAACACTGTGGAAGTCTACATTGATGATATTGTAGTCAAATCGGCTGAGTTTAGTTCTCATGTAGCTGATTTGTGCAAAGCCTTTCATAAAATATGTCGGTATGGTTTGAAAATGAACCCACATAAATGTGCTTTTGGAGTGTCGGCTAGTAAGTTTTTAGGATTCATTATTCATGAACATGGTATAGAAATAGACCTGACCAAATCAGATCTATTCGGAATGTGGGACCTCCAACCTGTAAGGTCGAAGTACAGAAGTTTCTCGGCAAGATAAATTATTTGCGGAGGTTTATTTCTAACCTAGCTGGGAAGATTGATGCCTTCACCCCTATCCTTCGGCTTAAGAATGATGCTGAATTCACTTGGGGGGCAGAACAACAGGAAGCGTTTGATCTCATCAGAAAATATTTGTCTTTGGCTCCCGTATTAAAAGCACCACAAGTAGGAGTACCGTTCAGATTGTACATTGCAGTTGAAGATAAGGTTATTGGGGCTGTTCTGATGCAAGTAATTGGAGGAAAGGAGCATGTGGTGACCTACCTAAGTCGAAGGCTGGTGGATGCTGAAACAAGGTACACTTTTATTGAAAGTTTATGCTTATGCCTATTTTATGCATGCACCAAGTGTAGATGTTATTTACTGTCTAGTCATTGCACCATTGCTAGTCAAACCGATGTGATTAAATACATGTTGCAAAACCCGATTATGAGTGGTAGGATTGGTAAATGGGCTTATGCACTTATAGAGTATGACTTGGCCTATGAACCATTGAAATCTATGAAAGGCCAGGTCGTAGCAGATTTTATTGTAGAACATCGGATCAATGTTACTCATAAACTAGACATATCATACCTCACTATTGCTCCCTGGACTTTATATTTTGATGGATCGGTTTGCAATGAAGGGCAAGGAATTGGCATCGTGCTTGTTTCACCAAGTAATGTCTCCTTCGACTTCTCTAGCCAATTGAAAACTTATTGCACTAACAATCATGCCGAATATGAGGCCCTTTTGTTCGGCTTGGAGCTTTTAAATTGTATGGGAGTAAAACATATGAAGGCATTTGGTGATTCTCAGCTGGTTGTCCAACAGGTATTAGAAGAATATCAATGTTTTGATAGTACTCTAAATAGTTACCTTAAAAAGTGTTGGGGCATAATTCATTCTTTTGATGAATTCAGTATTCGACACATCTCTAGAGTTGAGAATCACAGGGCTAACAATTTGGCACAAGATGCATCAGGTTATGGGATAAAGCGAGGGAGATTTCACAACACTGAAAATCTGATAACCGGTACAGGGCCAATCCCCTAGGTCGCGGACCGTCCGAGTGAAGACTCCGAACTGTCTAGGGTTGCTAGGAAAGTTCTCCTAATTGATTCGACTGATAATGAAGCCGATGCAAGTGATTAGAGGACACCTATAATTAATTATTTACGAAATCCAGTATTAGGATGGATAAGAACATTCGGCGTACAACTTTCAAGTATGTTTTAATGAGTGATGAACTCTACCGCCAAACGGTCAACGACGTCCTTCTTAAGTGCTTGGGCCCAGATGATGCTATATTAGCCATGGCCGAAGTACATGAAAGGATTTGTGGTATCCATCAATCGGCTCCAAAGATGAAATAGTTGTTGTGAAGGTCTGGCTTATATTGGCCTAACATGATAGCTGATTATTTCAAGTACTACAAAGGATGCCAAGTATGTCAAAAATTCGGCGACTTACAGTTGGTCCCTGCAGCCGAATTACATCCTATCATCAAGCCTTGGCCTTTCAGAGGATGGAGACTGGACTTTATAGGAGAGATTCATCATTCATCATCAAAAGGGCATCGGTTCGTGTTAGTTGCCACTGACTACTTTACCAAGTGGACTGAAGCCGTTGCTCTGAAGAACATGACACACAGGGAAGTAATTGAGTTCATAACTGAACATATTATTCATAGATTTGGCATTCCCCAGTCCTTGACCACAGATCAAGGGACTTCTTTTATGTCAAAGGAGGTAAGTGTGTTTGCTGAATTATATAGAATTAAGTTACTCAATTCATCTCTGTATTATGCTTAGGCCAATGGACAGGTCGAGTCTAGTAATAGGACATTGATTAGCCTAATAAAAAAGAAGATATCTGATCATCCTAAGCATTGGCATAAGATTTTTTCCGAAGCGTTATGGGCTCATAGAATATCTAAACACCGTGCTACTAAAGTATCTCCGTTTGAGCTTGTCTATGAGCAGGAAGCAGTGTTACCTGTAGAGATAAGTTTAAATGCTGTTAGGTTTGCTAAGCAAAATGATTTGGTTGTCGGTGATTATTATAATTCAATGATGGACAATATTGATGAAGTGACCGACAAAAGGGTGATAGCCTTAGGAGAAATAGAAAAGGACAAGATCGTGGTCGCCAAAGCTTACAATAAGAAGGTCAAAGCTAAATCATTCCAAGTAGGAGACTTGGTATGGAAGACTGTCCTGCCTCTGAGGAGCAAAGACCGGAAGTTTGGGAAGTGGTCGCCAAGCTGTGAAGGCCCTTACAGAATCACGCAGGTAATGTCCGGTAACGCCTACTTGTTGCAAACGTTACAAGGCAAAGACTTGCCTAAGGCGTTAAACGGGTGTTTCCTCAAGCAGTATCATCCTAGTATGTGGCAATATGCCTAAGGAAACCGATGTGATCACATCGTGTTAGTTGCTTTTGGTTCGCTCAGCTCCGCCAAAAGACAGGGGGCATATGTTGAGCCATGAAATAGGCCACCGGACGGTCCGGACAGTCCGTGCCTGTGGGTCGGACGGTCTGCGCGAGCACAAAACATATTAAGGTTCCGAGTTTCTTGCCGTGTTTGTTGACGAAATTCGCGGGATTAGCTCGGGGAGTTTGTTTGTAGCGGGTCCAGCCCCCCTCCTCTATAAATACAGAGGTATACGACCGATTTGTAATCATCAATCGAATCAATAACACTTTTATCTCGCATTTATTTCCTGTACAATTAGGAGTAGTTCTAGTCTAGTTCTAGTTTAGCATCTCAATCCCCAAATTCTCCGCTTCTCTTCGACTCTATGTCGATTAGAGGAGTCTAGGTCGGTCTGCTCGAGCCTAAACATTACCTAGGATCTCTCCTTCCCGACGGGGTCCCTCCTGGGAGCGAGATCCAGGCGCCGCCGACGACCTTCGCCGCCCCATGCGCACGCGCGGACCGTCCGGCCCCAGGGCGCGGACCGTCCGGTCGTCAGGCAGGAAAACCTAAGCCGTGCACTAGACCGTGGACCGTCCGCCCCTGTGCAGAGAGCACCGCCGCCGGTTCTTGTTTAGTGATTGGCGCCCCAAAAAGACACCAACAAGGAAGAAACTACTTTATTTTTCTCAACCTGTGGGGGACAGATATCCCCCGGGTCCACTAAAAGAGTAAAAGACCTCACGAAAGGCCCAAGGGCCCAATAAATCATGAGGCCATTCTTTCGTGGGCCTGGGGAAGAATAATCAGTAGAGAAGGTTGACACGAGGCCGGATCGGTGTAAACCTGGACGGTCCACAATGTCGAGCGAGCGATCACAACAGAGATCCGACTTTCCCGCGCTGGAGCTCTCATGCAACGGAGCCACGCGGGGATAGGTCGGCAGAATCATAGGGAGATAGACTCGAGCAGTTCACTATTTTTAGGCGCACGTTGTTATCATATCCACATGTATTGCTCCACGGTCGAATATATAAGGCCTAGGGGGCACCCCTTCAAATCGATCGATCCTACTACTTAGCCCCCACTTAAACTCTCGACATTCTCAATTCAGAGAGCTCTCTTGTAACCTCATTCACCCAGCATACTCACCAGGACGTAGGGTGTTACGCATCTCTAAGCGGCCCGAACCTATAAACATTGTCCACTGTCCCACGTCCAATTGGCACGAACCATTTTGCTACAGTCATCGACACCATCCTACTCCTAAAAACACCTTGAGGGGTAACCCCGGGTGTGCGGTCGGATCCAAAACACCGACAGCTGGCGCGCTAGGTAGGGGGTGTGTCGACGATCCAAGCTAGCTCAATGGCCGTCACCTTCTACAGCAAGATCACCCTGCGTCCCGGATCCGTATTCTGCTTCGGAACAATCTCATCCGTAGTGGATGAAGAGGGAACTCTACACCGCATTGCGGATCCGCTGGAAAAGAAGTCTCCTCCAACAAACTCCGAAAATGCCGGAGAAGCGCAACCTCCAGCTTTCCGGAAAAAGATCGTCTCCAGAAAATCGGGAACCGAGGGCCCGCTGACCCGGAGAACTCCACTGTCTACTTCCCCGATAAAAGAATGGACACAGATCGCGAGGAAGAAGGAGACCAAGGGAAAGCAAGTCGTTCTTTCCGTTCCTCCGCCCTCAAAGGAGAACGGAAAGAAAGTCGCCGCGACGACAGTACCATTCTACCCCGACGTCCTCTTCATCGAGAGAGTGGAGTCACCTACCGTCTCCGACGACGAGCCGACTGCACCCGGAGAAGAACCGCCTCAACGAGAATCCTGCCGGCGGAGGAACCGGCGCAGGAACATTCGACGACATCACGCGGCCGGAGAACGGGATCCGGAGCAGCCTGTCTCGCGAGATGAGGTCTCGGAGATAGGAGAGACTCCGGAAGAACGCGTCTTCAGGGAACGAAGGAACTCCTGATGACGTGACCGTCGACAAGCTCAGGAACAAGCCGAGCAAAACGCAAGGCAACGCCGAGAAAATCCACTACTCGGCCGCAACCTGAACCCTGACTTCGCCCGAGCCATGAATACGCCGAGTGAAGTCGGAGGAGTGCTTGCTCGGATAGCTGACGGACTCCAGACGCCGAGGGCTATCGATGCCTGCTCACCCAGGCGGCCAACCATCTTCTACCTCTCGCTCACCCACCGAACGATTTGCGGCACGCCATCAACAGTCGCCGGGACACGCGGAGTTCTATCAACGCTTCGCGCGAACGACGGCATGAGAATGAGATGCGCCGTCGGGAGGAATACGACAGGGATCATGGCATCCCCACTCGGAGCCAAGCCACCGGAACCGAATCAACGACGGCCTCGACTGGTGGAACTGCCCGGGGAAGGTCGAGGAACCATGACAACTACTCTCCTCCCTAGGACAGACATCATCACCGACGACAGGAGGACACATGCGGAGTGTCAGCCCTCACTCCACGCCTTAGGGCCATTCAATGGCCCCCAAACTTCAAGGTATCCAATGTCGATAAATATGAACCTAAGCAAGATCCAGGGGGTTGGCTAGCCGTCTACACCACCGCTGCTCGAGCTGCTGGGGCATCCGAAGACGTGATGACCGCGTACTTACACATTGTCCTTGGGCAAGACGCGCTGCAATGGCTGCGACATCTACCCCGACACTGCATCGACGACTGGGGCGACTTTAGTCGACGCTTCACCGCCAACTTCCAGTCCCTCTCCGACAAGCCGGCGCAACCGTGGGACCTCAAATCCATCAAGCGTCGGGGGGACGAGACTCTCCGGTCGTACCTCAAAAGGTTTCAGACCATGAGAAATCGTATCCCCGAGGTCACGGAGGCGGCCGTGATCGAGGACTTCTACAGAGGATCCAATGACTCGGCTTTCGTCCGAGCCATACTACAAAAGGCGCCGACTACCTCCGAGGAGCTGTTCCGGGAAGCCGACCTCTACATCACCGCCGACGAGCGGGCCCAGGACCTCATCGGAGGAGCAAAGCCCGCACCGGTAGCACCACGACGCGACGCGAACCAGCAACCCGACAAACGATGGGAGAAGAGGCCTCGCGAAGAAGTACACGCCGCCGGACCACCTGCCTCTCGCGCTCGAGGAGGACCTCGTGGAGGCGAACGCACGCTGGACGACATCCTCGACACCCAGTGCCCGTACCACAAGGACATGCGCCACACTCTTCGTAACTGCCAGGACTTCAAGCATTCCGTCAGACACGGCCGACCCTTCCAACCTCTACCTCCTCCTCCGCCGAGGGGAGGACCAGATGAACCACGACAACTCCATCAGCAGGAGGAGGGAGGAGGAGGAGGAGCTTTCCCACGCGTTGACAGGGAGGTCAACGTCATCTTCGGCGGACACAGATCGCAGGAGAACAAAAGACAGCAAAAGCTCAACGATCGCCAGATACTGGTGGCGACCACCGGCCCTCCCGCCCCATACCGGTGGTCGGAGCACCCGATCACTTTCACTCGGGCGGATCAATGGCTCAACTTCGACCACCCGGGCAAATACCCGCTTCTCGTCGATCCGGTGATCCGAGAGAGCCGGGTGAAGAAGGTGTTAGTGGACGGGGGGAGCAGCATCAACGTCACCTTCCCCCGGACACTCCAAGGCCTGGGAGTTCACCTCAAAGAGCTCCACGAGTCGGACACCCCTTTCTTCGGCATCGTGCCGACGGAAGGGGAATACCCGCTGGGCCACATCTACATGCCAGTCACCTTCGGAACTCCGGAGAACTAAAGAACCGAGTTCCTGAGGTTTGAAGTGGCGAACTTCGACTGCGGGTACAACGCCATCATCGGGAGGCCGGGACTGGCCAAATTCATGGCCATCCCTCATTACACGTACATGATACTGAAGATGCCAGGGCCGCAAGGAATCATAACTGTGTGCGCCGACTTCCAAGGCGCCGCAGAGTGTTTTCGAGTGGCCATCCAAGCAGCCCTCACCACCAAGCCGTCGGCGGTTTCTTCGACACTGGCGAACTCTAAGCCTGAAGAGGACCTCGCAGTACCGGCGAACGAAGCTCAGGCCGTGACTTCTATGCGGCCGATTGAAGAAACCAAGAGGATCAACCTGGGGTTCGCTGATGAACGCAAGACTGCCATCATCAGCTTCAGCTTGGACGACAAATAGGAAAGCGCGCTCGTCCAGTTTCTGCAAGATAACTGAGACGTATTCGCATGGCAACCTGCGGATATGCCGGGAGTCCCAAGAGAACTGGCCGAGCACAAACTGAAGGTCTACCCCCAGGCAAGGCCGATTCGGCAAAAGCTACGACGTTTCACGCCCGACAAGAGAGAGGCCATTCGTGCTGAGCTGGCCCGCTTGGTCGCGGCCTGGTTCATTAGAGAAGTGTTACATCCCGAGTGGTTAGCCAATCCTGTTCTTGTACTCAAGAAGAATAAAGTGGATTGGCACATGTGTGTTGATTATACTGATCTCAACAAACACTGTCCGAAGGATCCCTTCGGGCTCCCGAGGATAGATCAAGTGGTGGACTCCACCGCTGGGTGTTCTGTGCTGTCTTTCCTGGATTGCTATTCCGGATACCACTAGATTAGTTTGGCAAAGGAAGATGAAGAAAAAACAGCATTCATTACTCCATTTGGTGCTTTCTGTTATACCTCCATGTCGTTTGGCCTCAAAAACGCTGGAGCAACCTACCAGAGAGCCATTCAAACATGCTTAGCCGATCACTGGGGCAAGCATGTGGAGGCCTACGTGGATGATGTGGTTATCAAAACAGAGAACTCAGAAAACTTCATCGAAGACTTACAACTGGTTTTCAACAGTCTGAGGCGGTATAGATGGAAGCTTAATCCCGAGAAATGTGTTTTCGGGGTACCATCAGGAAAGTTACTCGGGTTTATTGTCAGCAACCGGGGAATTGAGGCTAATCCAGATAAGATTGAAGCCATCATGAAGATGGAAGCTCCTCGATCACAAAAGAAGGTTCAGCGACTTACTAGATGTATGGCAGCTCTGAGCAGATTTATATCCAGGCTGGGGGAGAAAGGTCTACCGTTTTACAAGCTACTCAAAAAGGTGGATAAGTTTCAGTGGACTTCAGAGGCACAGGAAGCTCTAGATGCACTGAAGAAATTCTTGACAACACCACCAGTACTGAAACCACGACAACGAGCCACGTCAACCCAACCGGCTGAAGATCTGTTGCTGTATATCTCTTGCACGACTCACGTGGTAAGCACCGCGTTGATAGTCGAACGAGCAGAAGAAGGACATGCCTACCCCATGCAACATCCTGTTTATTTCATCAGCGAAGTTCTGGGTCCATCGAAGAAAAAATATCCTCAAGTGCAGAAGCTATTATATGCAGTACTTCTGACTGCCCGCAAGCTGCGTCACTACTTTGATGATCACAAAGTCATAGTAGTCACCGGCTTTCCGATAGGGGATATTCTTCGCAACAAGGAAGCAATTGGCCGAATAGCTAAGTGGGCCTGTGAACTGGGGTCTCATGACATTGAATTCCGACCTCGTACTGCCATAAAATCTCAAGCATTGGTTGACTTCGTTTCAGAATGGACTGAACAACAAATACCAGAGAACCCAGAAACGGCAGAAGTATGGAAGATGTATTTTGATGGCTCACTGAAGCTGCAGGGAGCGGGAGCAGGAATTCTCTTCACCGCACCTGGAGGCGAGCACCTCAAATATGCCCTCCAGTTGCTGTTTCCAGCTTCTAACAATGCAGCCGAGTATGAAGCTTTGATCCATGGATTGAACATCGCCATATCATTGGGCATCAAGAGATTGATGGTATACGGAGACTCTCTGGTAGTCATTAGCCAGATAAACAAAGAGTGGGATTGTTCAAACGATTCAATGGGAAAATACTGTACTGCCGTCCGAAAGTTGGAAGACAAGTTTGAGGGTCTGGAATTTCATCATGTAGAAAGAGATCGGAACACAGCAGCCGATGTACTATCCAAGTTAGGATCCAGTCGAACTCAGGTCCCACCCGGAGTCTTTGTGCAAGAAATACTACAGCCGAGTATCTCAATGAATCAAACAGAAGAATGCAACATTATAGATCAACCCGAATCAGACTCTGATGACTGGAGAAGGTCGATCATTAAGTATATAAAGAATGAGGAAGAACTAGACGACAAGAACTCGGTAGAGCGCATTGCCAGACAGTCGGCTCACTATACACTCATTGGGGAGACCTTGTACAGAAGGGGTGCATCAGGCGTCCTCATGAAATGCATTCTCTCGACCACTGGGAAGCAACTTCTGGAGGAGGTCCATGCTGGGCAATGTGGAATACATGCAGCCTCCAGAACACTAGTCGGGAAGGTCTTCAGGTCAGGATTCTATTGGCCAACATCAAAGAATGATGCAGCCGAGTTAGTTCAGAGGTGCGAAGCTTGCCAATACTTGTCAAAACAACAACATCTGCCAGCACAGCAACTGCAGACCATACCAGTAACTTGGCCTTTCGCATGCTGGGGACTGGATATGATTGGACCTTTTAAGAAAGCTCAAGGGGGATACACTCATGTATTGGTAGCAATCGACAAATTCACTAAATGGATAGAATTCAAGCCCATCGCATCTTTAACCTCTGCTAAGGCCGTGGAATTCATACAAGACATAATATTCAGATTCGGGATACCAAACAGCATCATAACTGACTTAGGATCCAACTTCACAAGTTCAGAGTTCTTCGACTTCTGCGAGCAAAAGAGCATTCAGATCAAGTATGCGTCTGTAGCACATCCAAGGGCCAACAGGCAAGTTGAGCGAGCCAACGGGATGATACTGGAGGCACTCAGGAAAAAGGTCTTCGACAAGAATGAAAAGTTCGCAGGAAAGTGGATAAGGGAATTGCCCTATGTCGTTTGGAGCCTAAGAACCCAACCCAGTCGAGCTTTGCATGGAAACACTCCTTTCTTCATGGTCTATGGGTCAGAGGCAGTGCTACCCGCCGATCTCAAGTTCGGGGCACCAAGGTTGATCTTCGAAAACATAGCAGAAGTTGAAGCCACCAGGCTGGAGGACATTGATGTACTTGAAGAAGAACGGCTAAATGCGGTAATCCAATCAGCACGGTATCAGCAGACTCTAAGGCGCTATCACGACAAAGCCGTGCGGCAACGATCCTTCTCAGTAGGAGATCTCGTCCTCCACCGAATTCTAACGGGGGAAGGACGGCACAAGTTGTCGCCCTTATGGGAAGGACCCTTCGTGGTAGCAGAAGTCACTCGGCCAGGATCCTATCGTCTCACTCAGATGGATGGCACAGAAGTCGGGAACTCTTGGAACATAGAACACCTCAGGAAGTTTTTATCCCTAGCTGCATTTCGAAAGCTATCGGACGACGATGTACTCTGTAAAATGGAAATGTGTCATCAATAAAGAAAGGCTTCAAATATACTCAGTTTGTTCACGGTTGACATGCTCACGCTTACTCAACTTGGGGCGACCACTATGCCCTGCCAACGGAGCAATCGACTTAAGTCGGCAACGACTTAAGGCGGTGCAACATGCTCATGCTTACTTAACTCGGGGCGACCACTATGCCCTGCCAACGGAGCAATCGGCTTAAGTCGGCAACGACTTAAGGCGGTGCAACATGCTCACGCTTACTTAACTTGGGGCGACCACTATGCCCTGCCAATGGAGCAATCGACTTAAGTCGGCAACGACTTAAGGCGGTGCAACATGCTCACGCTTACTTAACTCGGGGCGACCACTATGCCCTGCCAATGGAGCAATCGGCTTAAGTCGGCAACGACTTAAGGTGGTGAAACATGCTCACGCTTACTTAACTTGGGGCGACTACTATGCCCTGCTAACGGAGCAATCGGCTTAAGTTGGCAACGACTTAAGACGGTGCAACATGCTCACGCTTACTTAACTCGGGGCGACCACTATGCCCTGCTAACGGAGCAATCGGCTTAAGTTGGCAACAACTTAAGGCGGTGCAACATGCTCACGCTTACTTAACTCAGGGTGACCACCATGCCCTACTAATGGAGCAATCGGCTAAAGTCAGTGGCGACTTAAGCCGGTGCCACATGCTCATGCCTATGCAATTCAGGGTGACCACTACGCCCTATTAACAAAAATAAACGACTTAAGCCAGCAGCGACTTAAGGCGATCTGACGTAATTATGATTACTCATACAGGGATGACTTCTATATCCCGCAAACAAATTTCATAATCATCGCGTGTCATTTCACCACTGCAAATCTACGAACTGATGAATTCTGAGACAATAAGAGAGTAATTATATCATTCGAATGCTGAACTGATATCCTCTAACAAATACTCAATCATGCTAACCGCGCGCTCAAAGCACGCAAAATGTTTCTCTATTTCGCAATGTCTTTTTCAGGAGCGACCGACGAAGAAGGGCGACTCGAGGAATCAGGGGCAGCATTCACATCAGCCTTTATGTCTTCAGGAACAACCACGCCGGGTCTCCTCATCAAGATCCGTCCCGCCCGAATAGCCTTGTCCATGGCTCTGTCGCGCTGAGCTTTGAGAGTAACAGAAGTTTCTTCGGCAACTTTAGCAGCCAGTCGAGCAGTTTCTAACTCCTGGACAATGGATTTTTTGGAAGCTCGGAGTTCTTTGATAGTAGCATCCTTTGCTGATATCAACTGCTTGAGTCGGGTTACCTCATCCATGGATTCCTGCAGCTTACAACGTTGGAGGTCTAATTCTTCCATGGTGAAGCGATGACTTCTCTCCAAGATAGTCAGCGAGTTGCTAGAATCACGATACAACCTTTCAAGATTGTCTCTAGAAGCAGCAAGGATGCGTTTTTCTTCCTGCAAACAAAAGTCAACCCCCTCAAACACCAAGCAAGTAATGGCAGCACAACAAGGCAAAGCGTAGTTTCATAAATCACCTTTTCAGAGTCAAGCTGAGCATGAAGAGAAGAACTCAGTGCATTGGCATCATCTAAAGCAGCGGAAACCTGACCCAACTCAACCTGACTCTGAGAGTACTTTTCCTCAAAGTCAGAGCATCGCTGGGCCAATTCAGCCTGATCTCGGGAATGTTTTTCTTCAAGAGTGGAAATCTGCTGAGTCATGCCTAGCAGGAGATAATCAAACAAAATAATGGTCAAAATATAGAGCAGTCTACAGTGAAGGCAAAGAAAAGCAAAATGGCACTAACCAGTGTTGGTTGCCTCCAATTCAGAGATACGATGTTGAAGCGACACTGGATTCCAACATGTAAGTGACGAAGCTACTTCTGGGATAGAAGCACCCTGTAGCCTCAGCTGGCCAGCCATCCCATCCACCAAAGCCTGATGAGGAAAACAGATGAGTGTAATGACAGCAGTTCACACAATGTGAAAACCAAGCTAAAATACATCACAGTACCTGGAGGTTGGAAAAGAACGAAGGGATCCCCAAATCAGGAGAGATCAGTTGATAATCAGGCGTGAGGCCACCACCCGAAGCAGCTCGCAACGAACCAGTAGGAATCAGCTCGGTGCCTTCAACAGAGCCAAACACTCGATCAGCGGGGACGCTGCCCTCTAAAGCGACTCCCTGGTCCACGGTTTGGGCTACCACCATACAACCAGAGTGTGGAGGAGATCCCGCATGAACGTCCATGGAAGTACAGGAAGGAGACCCTGCTCGGGCACCCTCGGGGGCTGGGTCATAGTTTGCACTGCCCACTTGAGCCGGATCATCCCCGGCAGCACCCTCGGGGGCTGGGCCGTGGCTTACACTCTTCGCCCGAGCCAAGTCATCCCTGGCGACATCCTCGGGGGCTGGGCATGTGTCAGCACCATTCTTGAGGTCCAAGCTCTCTGCAGTAACCACCTCTAAGGTTGACGGGCTCTCAGTTACTTCCATAGGACCAGGACGATCCAAGTCAGTCTCCCGACCCTCGAGATCGCGCTCTAAGGTCGACGAAGCACGGGATGACCTCAACCCAGCATCAAGCACGTCAGCGCAAGCCTCCATTGCACCATCATCCACTGGCTCCGATAACAAGTCCTCCGGAACCATATCCTCGAGAGTCTGATCAAAATTGGCCAGGGACAGTTCTTGCAGACCAATGAGAGCAGACAAAGCAGGAGAGGGAACTCCACTACTTTCACCGCTAGCAATGAATTGCCGACTGTTTTTCCGAGTCAAAGGAACTTCATTTTCTCCCTCCTCATCATCCACATTAGCAACACAAGCAGCACCCCCATTGGGATCAGCAACTGATTCGGGACACCCATTGGGATCAGCGTCAGTAAATTCAGTCGCAAGCACTTCTTCAGCATCAGGAACCGAAGTACCAACGTCCCGACCCAAACTGGGTACCTGCCGAAGGCGTCTCCTTTTCTTTTTCTGTTCATCAGCAGAAGGATCGGATGGATTGGCTCGGCAAGGGCGCCTCGGGCGAGTACCAGCAGGTTTCTGAGTATCTAAGGTCACACCAGCCTCTGGGAGGGGCGCCACCACCAATGCCCCAGCAGGAGCAGCGTCAGAAGAGTCCTCAGCCAGCAAATCAAGCATGGCACCTATCTCCGCATCACTAGGGTTCAGGGGCACCTCAAAATAAACCTGCCGTTCATCATCAGGAATTCCCCCGAGTGTGGCAACCAAGGCACTAACTTCTTCAGTAGAGGGCCGCACTCTAAGGCCCAAACTGCCGTCAGTAGCAGGAGGATTCGACACAAAAAGAGTGAAGGCTTTGGGAGGAGGCAAGTTCCAGGCCGAGTATGCCACTGGAGCACCAACATTTGACACTTTACCCCTAAGGATCATCTCTAGTCGACTCACCAAGTCTGCAGAAGGAATTCTTCTGTTAGTAACCCGAGTTGAGTTGGCTAGCCCTCGATACAGATAAGCTGGGTAGGCCCTGTCTTTCAATGGCTGAATATTCTTGAAAACAAAATCAGTAACCACAGCTTCAGCAGTCAGACCCCTCTCTTTCAGCAGTCCAACTTCAGCTAGCAACACACCTGCCTCGGCTACTTCCTGATCTGTGGGAGACTCGGTCCAGCTTGGGGTGCGAACGTCCGGCTGTCTTCCCGACCGGGAGGGGAGAGAATTCCCATAATTCTCAATTATAAACCATTCAAGGCGCCATCCCTTAATACTGTCCTTGAGAGGGATCTCGAGATATTCAGTTTTCCTCCCGCGGCGCATCTCCAAGCTGGCACCCCCGACCAACTGGTGTTGTCCCCTGGCCATCCCAGGGCGACAATGATACAAGTATTTCCACAGACCGAAATGCGGCAGCACGCCAAGAAAGGCCTCGCATAAATGAACGAAAATGGAGATTTGCAGAATTGAATTGGGATTCAAATGGGTCAAGTTAATATGGTAGAGATCAAGGAGGCCACGGAAAAAGGGAGAGATGGGAAGGCCAAGGCCGCGGAGAAGGAAAGGGGCGTAAACAACGGACTCATGGGTATCCTCCGTCGGAACAGTAAATCCATGGCAAATCCGCCAAGAACAGAGTTCTCGCGGAGGAAGAACCCCGATGGATACGAGGTGGAGAAGTTCAGTTTCAGAAATGACGGACATGTGATTACCTGCGAAAGGCAACTGGCTGTTGGGGTCGATTGGAGGAATCACCGCAGCAGACGAGCTCGAGGTCTTCCTCTTGGGTGCCATCTCGATTCTACCAGCGAGCAGGGTGGGAGGCGAATGGCGGAGAGGATTCGAAAGCGGAAAAGCAAGTACTAGGGCACGGAAAGCAAAGGCGGCTAAAAGCGCAGCACTTAAGGGATATTCTCGAGCCAGATACCGTTTCAAAAAGTGCCCAGTCATCACCCGGCGGTTATTTCCAAAACCCCAGCATGCCATGTGGTCACCCGGCAGTTATCTCCAGAACACCGGTGCGCCACCTCATCACTCGGTCATCATCCTCTAAGTGGCTCGCGCGGCCTGCTATCAGTCGGCGCTACCTCCAAAACGCTGCTATCATGTTCAGTCGCTCGGCATTACCTCTAAAACGCCGACATCACCCTCCAGTCACTCGGCGTTACCTCTAAAACGCTGCTATCATATTCAATCACTCGGCGTTGCCTCTAAAAAGCTGATATAGTGATCAGTTGCTCGGCGTTGCCTCTAAAACGCCGACATCACCCTCCAGTCACTCGGCGTTACCTCTAAAACGCTGCTATCATATTCAATCACTCGGCGTTGCCTCTAAAAAGCTGATATAGTGATCAGGTGCTCGGCGTTGCCTCTAAAACGCCGACATCACCCTCCAGTCACTCGGCGTTGCCTCTAAAAAGCTGATATTGTATTCAATCGCCCGGCAGTTATCTCTAAAACTCCGATATTGTGTTTGATCACTCAGCAGTTACTCTAAAAAGCGCCGACACCATCTACAAAGTTACTCGGCGGCTACTCCTAAAAAGCATCAGTTTGATGCCCGAGTTATTCATTTACTGTCTCAAAGGAATCAGTTTCACAAACGAGCAAGACAAGTCATAAAGGAGAAGCCAACATCATTCTTTCATTAGAAGGGAAGATAGCGCACTTACAAATCAACTCTTTACAAGTTGATACTTCCCTATTACTACTACATTACATTACTACTACTACTACTACACTACGCTATACTATTCTACATTACTACTACATTATTCTAACTATACTATACTAATATCTAAAAAACCAGTGGCATCTAGCCACTGGCCCTGTTGCTGCCGCCGCCGCTGCCGCCCCTGGTGCTGCCCCTGCTGCTGCCGCCCCGGTTGCTGCCCCTGCTGCCGCCGCCGTCACCGTCCTTGCTGCCGCCGCCGCTGCCCCTACCGTTGCCGCTGCCGTCACCGTCGTCGCCGCCATTGTCGTCGTCGTCGTCGTCGTCCTCGCCGCCGTCGTCCGAGTCCTCCTCATCCGAGGAGTACTTCGACCCATCCGAGCCCTCGAGCCCGGAGCGCTCGACGGCCCGGATGTACGACCAGACCTCCGCCGCGAGCCCCTGGGAGTCGTCTGAGTCGTCAGACGACTCACCCAGGGGGACGGGAGCCGGAGACCCCTCAGACCCATGGTGGAAGCAGAAGGGAGAGAAGAGAGGAAAGCAGCAGAAGAACAGCGAAGAGATGTGAAAAAGCCAGAGAGACAACGGTGTTACTTATAGAAGGAGAAGGCAACCGCTCACCTCCAACCGCGGTCACTGAACAGTCGCAAAGCATTCAATAAGCACTTCAACCCGTCTGAAGACACGTCAGGCGGCTGACGCTGTTTCACGCAACACAACACCCATTGGGACTCCAGTCAACAGCGCGGAGGATATGATTACACCCGTCGTCACATCACATTACTACTCAGAAGCAGCCGACTAAAACACTCAGCGTACCAAACCGTCCCTTGCCCACACCCATTGGGGGGGATGCCCAGGAATTATCAGTATATTTTTCAAAGTGGTCACATCTGTGCAGGGCACGCAGTGAATACCTCAAGACAAAAATGAGATATCAGTGAGGATTAGAGGAAAGCCAAATATAGCCAGTGAAGTATAAAATATGGTCGACAGAAGCGACTTGAAGACTAGACAGAGAACGTCCATCAAAAGTCCAATCAGTCACAGAGCAAATAAATTACACTACCTAGCAAGATATGGATGGATTGCGAACTCGGCTGCAAAAGACAAAATACATGCTGACCTCTGAAGCATAATATTGATGACATAGTGCGGATGACATCATGCCGATTTTTTACAAGCAGAAAGGATAATCTTCAGCAAAAAGACACAAAAGGAAGACCTTTGAGTGGATTATCCTCAAAAATCCACTTGAAGCTCGGGGGCTACACCCATTGGGTGCATGTAACACCTCAAAATAATATTCTGAGTAATCTAGAGAATGTATTTTTAGGATTTAAAGTTTCATATGTGTTATAATAAATAAATTGAAGAAGCTAATGAAAGCGAAAAGATCTTCATATGAACTAAATTACTTCTTTGAATAATATATCTAAGGGACATTTTTAAGGAAGTATGGATAAAATTACCTTTTAATGAATGTTACACATTAGAAATTACTCCTTTCTTATTTATGGTTTGTGTGTTGAAAGCATAAATTATACTCTTGCATTCATGTGAAGTTTTGTCTGTTCACTTAAATTTGTTGAACACTATTTGAATTTAATTCAAAATTCGGATTTGAATTCAAATTTGAAGTGGAAATCTAAAACAGATAAAAAAACAAAAAAAGGAAAACTTACCTGGGCCATGACCCTCACTTTTGGCCCATCCTTACTTCGCTCACTGCTCTAGCCCAACTGGTCGCCCCTTCACTGGATGCGGGTCCCGCTGCCCAGCCGTGTGGGAGGGAACGCCGACTTATGGGGCCCACCCAACAGCAGGGCTATCGCGTCTACGCACCTGAGTCAGGCACTGCCGCGTGGGCCCCTTTCGACAGAGTTATCCCCTTCCCCTGGCTTAGCTCGTGTGACGCCTGTACCAAATCCCGGTTCATCCGGATTCAGTTGCAACCCGATGCCGTGATTCGGGGGGGGGCTTCTTCCTCAACAGAACGGCGGTGCTGTTCGGAGATTCCGAGCTCGCGCATGCGCCTACCGAAACTGAAGACCCATCCGACCGGGCGGATTTCATTGGGGATCGCGCATGGCTTGCGGCCGTTGTAAGCCATCCCCGTATTCCCCGTCGAGCTCCTACGGATTCAGCCGTTCTAGCTCAACCCCAATCCACAGACCCCTCCGATTCTTCCCCAACCTCGCTCCGTGTCCAATTTCCTCTATGGCTGCTCGGCCGGATCTCAACAAACTCCGAGCTCCGTAACCATGGCGTGATCCCCGCGCGGACTCCCAAATCTCGACGCATTCGGTTGGGGGAAACATGCGGGTATAAAACCCGAGGCCCCGCCGTCCATTGCCCTCAAGCTAGGATCACCAGATGAAACCCATGGGCATCCCGCTAGAAGCATGCAGAAAGGTCAGGAGTAGTGAGAGAAAGAGAGGTTGCCGCCACCACTGATCTGCGTCCTCCTCGTTTCTCTGGCCTCGATGACGGGTCCTGGGGCATCGCCGGTGTTCACCGCTTCCGTACGTGGTTTTCCCGGGTGCGTTTGGCATGCGTTGCTGGCGTGATTCGTCGTCGGCGTTCGAAGAATTGCCGCCACCGTGGGCGGACGACTTCGCAACATAAAATCCGGTGAGAAACCCCTCCAAGCTTTCTTCTCCATGCCTGCAATATGTAGCGCCGATTTGGGTAGATATTGGGGCGTTTGTAGGTTGGGAGCTTGCCACCAGCAAACATGGCGCCGCCGTGGGAGCAGTGCTCCGCCGGGGGAGGCCATCGGGGAAAATGAAGCGCGTGGACCGTTGGATCGTGGTTAAGCGGATAGGATTAGATCAGGGCATAGGTGGTGTCTGGACCGTTGATTCAACCGCCAACGCATGGGATTTGGTCGCGCATACTAGTTGGGTCGGCGAGATCAGTACCTTTAGATCTTGATCGTGCGGTTCAGAGCAGATCAAGCCTCATGAAATCTAGGCCGTCCATTTATAATCCAAGGGATTCCGAGCCGTACCGGTTCGCGGTGATGTGCGATCTAATCTGGGCCCTTGATCAGTGATCGGGCGGACTGATTTCACTCATACCCCTTCATGTGGCATATTATCTAAAGAGCCCCTCGGTAACTTCAAAATAAACCCACAGTTCACCTCTGAGTTGTCTGAGTCTGGGGAAAACTTCTAGATTGGCCCCCGGGGTTCTCTGTAATTAGTGCTCGGTCTAGAGAGCAATGAAAATGGATAATTAATTACAGAAATTGATTTTTATTACAAAACTAATTCTAGAAACTTGTGAAATTCATAGTTAATTCATTTTAACTCCAAATTGAGTCATTCCAGTTGCAATAATTTTGTATTGATATTGTTTATCACCTAGTACCTTTGTTTAGCCATGAAACTTGAATTAAAATTGTTCATTTGAAATAATCTATCCTAGGTGCTTAATAACTTCAAAAATTCATAACTCAGTAATCGTAACTCCGATTTTAGTAGTTCTCGAACCCACGATCTTGTAGCAACGCGTAGATTATTTTTATTCTTATGTTTGGTGTGATGTTAATTTTGCCTATACATGTTTGTCTGTATTGCTACGTTTAGCAGTGAGGTTACGAGTCACCTGATGAGCAAGTTGGTACCTGGAATCTCAAGTGCCAGGCAAGTTGTGCCCTTGATCACTTCTTTTTACCCACTCATGTTCTGATTAATCATAATGATCTGCATAGGTTAATTTTGATGGGACCCAATAGGTTACCCCAGTTTGACTATCTTTATACCTTGTTCACCACTAAATCTTTGGGTAGTACCTGCTATTGCTTTATGTGGTTATGGGTATAGAGATACACTATTCATGATTACACATTTGTTATCAGTTGTTATTTATTGTTCATGATAAGATCATTATGTTAATTGGAACATGGAGCGACCACCCGGGAAAACAGTGCTACCACAAGGGTTTAATGGGACGCCCTTGGCTGATTAATTAGGAAAGCTAGTGGAAGACTACCTTACCCGAAAGGGGCAAGGGCAGTAGGGGAGTGGTCAGTGTAGGGAGGCCCTCGGGAGGATTTTGCTGCGATGGCGGTCCTGCAAGGGATTCCTGCATTGGAACTTCCTATAAACTGTAGCGGGTTTTCTGAAGCTAGTGGAACTTTGTAAAGGCCTCGTAGTGTTACCCTGCCTCACCTCCTCGGTAGAGGTGTATGGGATTGGCCGTCTCTTGGCAGATGGGTAACAGGACTTGTGGGTAAAGATGCGCAACCTCTGCAGAGTGTAAAACTAGTATACTAGCCGTGCTCACGGTCATGAGCAGCTCGGACCCTCACATGATTAAATTATGGAACTAAATTCAATTTGTCATATGCATTGCATCGCAGGTGAAGTTGTTACTTTTGTTCTACTACTTAATTGGGTTTGGTATTTACTTATACTTAGTAACTGCTAATAAAATTTTGACTAACTTTAAAAGCAATGCTCAGCTCTAACCATCCTCTTTGGTAAGCCTTACACTTCACGTGAGCTCCCACCTTTAGCGAGTTCATGCACATTATTCCCCACAACTTGTTGAGCGATGAACGTATGTGAGCTCACTCTTGCTGTCTCACACCCCCCCACAGGTCAAGAACAGGTACCACCGGATGAGGCGCATGGAGGATGCCGTGATGTGTTCGTGAGAGGTCTAGGCCGTCGTCTCCCAGTCAACTTTGGGTTGCTGGACCGTTGTCTCCTTATTATGTAATTATTTTGTATAGAACTCCTGTTATATATAAATATGTGACATTCGATCCTGTGCCACTATACATCATATGTGTGAGACTTGGTCCCAGCATACCTGGTGTTTATGTTCGCGCCCGGGTCTTGGTGCCCCGAAACCCGGGTGTGACAGAAGTGGTATCAGAGGAATGTTGACTGTAGGACGAAACCTAGATAGAACTGGACAACCATTGTCTACTTACCTTTGCTACTCTGATTCTTTTCTAAACTTACCTTAATCTTTTCTCATCTATTTCCGCTTTACTCTGATTATTCTTACCTTTTCTCTCCAAAGACAAAAGTGGATTTCACACTTTGAAATTTTGTACCTAAAGTGACCTTTAGGAATAGGAGACCTACTCTTAGGAACAAAAACAATTTTTTTTTCTTTTATATAGATATCTATGAACTTGAATGTTTGTTCTTATGATACTTGTCTGATTTGGATCTTTGATTGAGTGTGATGAGTTGTGGAGTAATGTCCACAATTACATCTGCATATATATAATATAAATATAAATAAATAAAATTCATAAGATAACTAGATAAACTAGATTATCCCTCATTAAAATATATCTATCCTCATAAATCCATCTTATCTTAAAAGATACTCTATTATCTTAATAGATTCATCTTATCTTGAAAGATTCTTTCTTATCTTAATAGACTCATCTTATCTTGAAAACATTTTATCTCACCTTAATAGATCTAACTAACCTCAAAAGATTCTACCTTATCCTTATGGATTTATCTTGGTATACATATCCCACTCTACAGTAACAACCATGATCTAGCCTAAAATAAATAAGATCTTATCTAGTTATACCAATCTGATCTAGATCCCACCTAATCTAACATGATCTAATCCAAATTGAGTTACTTAAATAAGTTAGATAATGTTGGCGACATAAATTAGACCCTAATTCTGTAAACATATCTTACCCTAAATTAATACCTTGGACTAACTCGTCCGTAAACAACAACCTAACCTACATCATAGGTTGTCTAATCTAGATATCACAAAAGCAAAGTAAAACTTTGTTCAAACCCACCTACCTCGTGTACCCTGGCTATCCTAATTATATATACTTAGCCACATGTCCTTAACTCGGATGGCAACTCCAGAATTGAGGGACAAAGAAGACAAACCACGTCAAGGGAGGAAAAGCATCAACTCAAGTCTTCAAAGATCAAGTTGGATCGCTAGACGAAACAAGATCCACTGTACATGGAGTCTCTTATTACCATAATCCTGGTTATCCCAACCTATCCATTCATCAACCCACATAATAAGCGTCTAGATAGCTATACTCTCCTAATCACCCATCAAGGATTTTTTGTTATACAAAGTGGACATACATATATATACCCATGCTTCCATAACCACTTTCTAAATAAACATGAAACTTCGTATTCATAAACTAATTAGAAGTTAAAGGCCAAACTATAAATAAAGCTTATTTACATCCCTTTCCTTACTAATCTCGAGGACGAGATTTCTGTTAAGGGGGGTAGAATTTGTAACACCTCAAAATAATATTCTGAGTAATCTAGAGAATGTATTTTTAGGATTTAAAGTTTCATATGTGTTATAATAAATAAATTGAAGAAGCTAATGAAAGCGAAAAGATCTTCATATGAACTAAATTACTTCTTTGAATAATATATCTAAGGGACATTTTTAAGGAAGTATGGATAAAATTACCTTTTAATGAATGTTACACATTAGAAATTACTCCTTTCTTATTTATGGTTTGTGTGTTGAAAGCATAAATTATACTCTTGCATTCATGTGAAGTTTTGTCTGTTCACTTAAATTTGTTGAACACTATTTGAATTTAATTCAAAATTCGGATTTGAATTCAAATTTGAAGTGGAAATCTAAAACAGATAAAAAAACAAAAAAAGGAAAACTTACCTGGGCCATGACCCTCACTTTTGGCCCATCCTTACTTCGCTCACTGCTCTAGCCCAACTGGTCGCCCCTTCACTGGATGCGGGTCCCGCTGCCCAGCCATGTGGGAGGGAACGCCGACTTATGGGGCCCACCCAACAGCAGGGCTACCGTGTCTACGCACCTGAGTCAGGCACTGCCGCGTGGGCCCCTTTCGACAGAGTTATCCCCTTCCCCTGGCTTAGCTCGTGTGACGCCTGTACCAAATCCCGGTTCATCCGGATTCAGTTGCAACCCGATGCCGTGATTCGGGGGGGGGGCTTCTTCCTCAACAGAACGGCGGTGCTGTTCGGAGATTCCGAGCTCGCGCATGCGCCTACCGAAACTGAAGACCCATCCGACCGGGCGGATTTCATTGGGGATCGCGCATGGCTTGCGGCCGTTGTAAGCCATCCCCGTATTCCCCGTCGAGCTCCTACGGATTCAGCCGTTCTAGCTCAACCCCAATCCACAGACCCCTCCGATTCTTCCCCAACCTCGCTCCGTGTCCAATTTCCTCTATGGCTGCTCGGCCGGATCTCAACAAACTCCGAGCTCCGTAACCATGGCGTGATCCCCGCGCGGACTCCCAAATCTCGACGCATTCGGTTGGGGGAAACATGCGGGTATAAAACCCGAGGCCCCGCCGTCCATTGCCCTCAAGCTAGGATCACCAGATGAAACCCATGGGCATCCCGCTAGAAGCATGCAGAAAGGTCAGGAGTAGTGAGAGAAAGAGAGGTTGCCGCCACCACTGATCTGCGTCCTCCTCGTTTCTCTGGCCTCGACGACGGGTCCTGGGGCATCGCCGGTGTTCACCGCTTCTGTACGTGGTTTTCCCGGGTGCGTTTGGCATGCGTTGCTGGCGTGATTCGTCGTCGGCGTTCGAAGAATTGCCGCCACCGTGGGCGGACGACTTAGCAACATAAAATCCGGTGAGAAACCCCTCCAAGCTTTCTTCTCCATGCCTGCAATATGTAGCGCCGATTTGGGTAGATATTGGGGCGTTTGTAGGTTGGGAGCTTGCCACCAGCAAACATGGCGCCGCCGTGGGAGCAGTGCTCCGCCGCGGGAGGCCATCGGGGAAAATGAAGCGCGTGGACCGTTGGATCGTGGTTAAGCGGATAGGATTAGATCAGGGCATAGGTGGTGTCTGGACCGTTGATTCAACCGCCAACGCATGGGATTTGGTCGCGCATACTAGTTGGGTCGGCGAGATCAGTACCTTTAGATCTTGATCGTGTGGTTCAGAGCAGATCAAGCCTCATGAAATCTAGGCCGTCCATTTATAATCCAAGGGATTCCGAGCCGTACCGGTTCGCGGTGATGTGCGATCTAATCTGGGCCCTTGATCAGTGATCGGGCGGACTGATTTCACTCATACCCCTTCATGTGGCATATTATCTAAAGAGCCCCTCGGTAACTTCAAAATAAACCCGCAGTTCACCTCTGAGTTGTCTGAGTCTGGGGAAAACTTCTAGATTGGCCCCCGGGGTTCTCTGTAATTAGTGCTCGGTCTAGAGAGCAATGAAAATGGATAATTAATTACAGAAATTGATTTTTATTACAAAACTAATTCTAGAAACTTGTGAAATTCATAGTTAATTCATTTTAACTCCAAATTGAGTCATTCCAGTTGCAATAATTTTGTATTGATATTGTTTATCACCTAGTACCTTTGTTTAGCCATGAAACTTGAATTAAAATTGTTCATTTGAAATAATCTATCCTAGGTGCTTAATAACTTCAAAAATTCATAACTCAGTAATCGTAACTCCGATTTTAGTAGTTCTCAAACCCACGATCTTGTAGCAACGCGTAGATTATTTTTATTCTTATGTTTGGTGTGATGTTAATTTTGCCTATACATGTTTGTCTGTATTGCTACGTTTAGCAGTGAGGTTACGAGTCACCTGATGAGCAAGTTGGTACCTGGAATCTCAAGTGCCAGGCAAGTTGTGCCCTTGATCACTTCTTTTTACCCACTCATGTTCTGATTAATCATAATGATCTGCATAGGTTAATTTTGATGGGACCCAATAGGTTACCCCAGTTTGACTATCTTTATACCTTGTTCACCACTAAATCTTTGGGTAGTACCTGCTATTGCTTTATGTGGTTATGGGTATAGAGATACACTATTCATGATTACACATTTGTTATCAGTTGTTATTTATTGTTCATGATAAGATCATTATGTTAATTGGAACATGGAGCGACCACCCGGGAAAACAGTGCTACCACAAGGGTTTAATGGGACGCCCTTGGCTGATTAATTAGGAAAGCTAGTGGAAGACTACCTTACCCGAAAGGGGCAAGGGCAGTAGGGGAGTGGTCAGTGTAGGGAGGCCCTCGGGAGGATTTTGCTGCGATGGCGGTCCTGCAAGGGATTCCTGCATTGGAACTTCCTATAAACTGTAGCGGGTTTTCTGAAGCTAGTGGAACTTTGTAAAGGCCTCGTAGTGTTACCCTGCCTCACCTCCTCGGTAGAGGTGTATGGGATTGGCCGTCTCTTGGCAGATGGGTAACACGACTTGTGGGTAAAGATGTGCAACCTCTGCAGAGTGTAAAACTGGTATACTAGCCGTGCTCACGGTCATGAGCAGCTCGGACCCTCACATGATTAAATTATGGAACTAAATTCAATTTGTCATATGCATTGCATCGCAGGTGAAGTTGTTACTTTTGTTCTACTACTTAATTGGGTTTGGTATTTACTTATACTTAGTAACTGCTAATAAAATTTTGACTAACTTTAAAAGCAATGCTCAGCTCTAACCATCCTCTTTGGTAAGCCTTACACTTCACGTGAGCTCCCACCTTTAGCGAGTTCATGCACATTATTCCCCACAACTTGTTGAGCGATGAACGTATGTGAGCTCACTCTTGCTGTCTCACACCCCCCACAGGTCAAGAATAGGTACCACCGGATGAGGCGCATGGAGGATGCCGTGATGTGTTCGTGAGAGGTCTAGGCCGTCGTCTCCCAGTCAACTTTGGGTTGCTGGACCGTTGTCTCCTTATTATGTAATTATTTTGTATAGAACTCCTGTTATATATAAATATGTGACATTCGATCCTGTGCCACTATACATCATATGTGTGAGACTTGGTCCCAGCATACCTGGTGTTTATGTTCGCGCCCGGGTCTTGGTGCCCCGAAACCCGGGTGTGACAGTGCACCTCCGGTGCACCCCATGAATCATCATTCCAAGCCAAGATAGTGTCGACTCCTAACGCATGGGACAAGATTAAAGACAAATCTAGCACTCAACCGAAATGCAGGAGTAAAAATGGGAATAATTTTTGGTGAAGACCTTCGAGTAGATTATTTTCTAAAAATCTACTCGAAGCTCGGGGGCTACACCCATTGGGTGCACCTCCGGTGCACCCAATGAAGTTTAGGGTCCTGCAAAGCGAAATGCCGACCTCTAAGGCACGGGTACGAAATAAAGCTTCGGTTTGAGAAGGATCAAAAGCAGGGGGAAACAGTAAGAAGTCGTTCTCTTCAAATCACCTGCAAGCTGGACCTGGGATCTTTGGGCTGATTACTTCTAAATTAACCCAAAGATCGGGGGCTTGTGGGGGACAGATATCCCCCGGGTCCACTAAAAGAGTAAAAGACCTCACGAAAGGCCCAAGGGCCCAATAAATCGTGAGGCCATTCTTTCGTGGGCCTGGGGAAGAATAATCAGCAGAGCAGGTTGACACGAGGCCGGATCGGTGTAAACCTGGACGGTCCACAAGGTCGAGCGAGCGATCGCAACAGAGATCCGACTTTCCCGCGCTGGAGCTCTCATGCAACGGAGCCACGCGGGGATAGGTCGGCAGAATCATAGGGAGATAGACTCGAGCAGTTCACTATTTTTTAGGCGCACGTTGTTATCATATCCACATGTATTGCTCCACGGTCGAATATATAAGGCCTAGGGGGCACCCCTTCAAATCGATCGATCCTACTACTTAGCCCCTACTTAAACTCTCGGCATTCTCAATTCAGAGAGCTCTCTTGTAACCTCATTCACCCAGCATACTCACCAGGACGTAGGGTGTTACGCATCTCTAAGCGGCCCGAACCTGTAAACATTGTCCACTGTCCCACGTGCAATTAGCAAGAACCATTTTGCTACAGTCGTCGACACCATCCTACTCCTAAAAACACCTTGAGGGGTAACCCCGGGTGTGCGGTCGGATCCAAAACACCGACACAACCCTCTCTAGTTTCCAAACTAGTTCTGACCCTTAAACCGCTAATCCAACCCGAGAACTATTTTTTAGAAAGCATTTGTTTTCTCAGAAAAATTAAATCTAAATTTGCAGAAATTCAAAATTTGTTGAGAAACCGTGAATCCCGATGGACAACCCGTATTTTCTCGACAAAATTAGTTTTTTATCATAAAATGCCGATGATTTTTTAAAAAAGAAAATAAATATTAGATGTGGGATATATCAGATTAATTAGGAAAACATGTACTTTCTATCGTATTGTTTATTTTTTAATTTTTTGAATTTTGTACAAAATTTAACTACTAGAAAAATGTTGTCCGGTATGGTCGGGAAAGGGAACGTCGATCGATTTTTAAACCCTGAGCTAGCGTCTTTTACATAAAAGATTCTTTACTCTATGTTTTGTTTTGTCTTCAACCATACACTTTATATTTTGTCATCTATACGTCAAAGTTTTTTTACACATAGCTACAGTCTTCCGTTTTGTTTAATCCACTATCGAACCATAAAAAATGGATAAATTAGAAGAGATAGTCTTTATATAACGAGAATTAAATGTTGGAGACCTATTGAAGCTTCTGCATTGAACCACAACATGGCAACATAATTAAAGGTGTGTTTGGTTCAGTTTTCTAAACCATATTCGCTGAAAAAAAATCTAAAATCTCAACCAAACAAGTATCACAACATAATAGATTTCTAAAAAGCTACATATATTTCTCTAATTCAATTCAGAATAACTTTCTACCATATATTTTCTAGATTCCTTTCATTGATGTTACTAAGCTATCATGCTCTTACAGAATCTACAGTTAACAATTACTTCAACCAAACATATTTTAGCTTTTCTACAACCGTGAGCTTGCATCTTAGTGGTTGTTTTTAAGCTAACCCGAAAGAGAGTCATTTAGTGACCGTTAAGCAAATCTTAAGATATCTTATTCACACACTTAACCTAGATCTTTGGTATCCCAATGGCTCCACTTTCAATCTACTTGGCTAATTGAAAGGGAAATGGGCTTAAAACATTTTCTATAATCGGTTTTGGTGTTTGACGTCCATCACAAACCACGTAGACTAACTAGTTTTCCTAGTTGACATTTATCTCAGGTGCATAAGGTTTAACATAAAACCAAGAAAGAAATTAAGTTGGGGACTCAACGAAGTTTGGAGCAAAGACTAGCAATGGTGCTGCCAGTGGCGCACCGAACACTGTCCAGTGTCCAGGCCTCATCAACTGGCCGCTCTCGGGTTTTCTCTAGAGTTGCCTCGCTATAATTCTCTGGACTGTCCGGTGTGCACCGGACAGTGTCCAGTGAGCCAATGGAGCAACGTTCACCTGCGCTCAACGGCTAGAATAGTGGTTGGGGCTATAAATACCCCCCCCAACCACCTCCATTCAAGCAATCCAAGTTTTCTGAACTCAACATTCAATACAAGAGCAAAAGACTACACTCCAAGACACAATCAATAGATCAAATCCTCTCCAAGCCTCCAAATCAACTCAATTGCTTAGTGACTTGAGAGAGGGTGTTCGTGTTCTTTTGTTGCTCTTGTTGTTTGGATTGCTTTTTCATTCTTATTCTTCTAAGTCCTTTGTAAAGCTAGCAAGAGACACCTAAGTGTGTGGTGATCCTTGCGGGGTCTTAGTGACCCAAGTGATTAAGGAGAAGCCTCGACCGGTCTGTGTGATCGATTGAGAGAGGGAAAGGGTTGGAATAGACCCGACATTTGTGGCCTCCTCAACGGGGACTAGGTTCTTTGGAACCAAACCTCGATAAACAAATCACCATGTTCACTTGTTGATCTTCACTTGATTTGTTTCCCCTCTTTCCTCTCTCTAAAAGTTCCCTTGCTCATATTGATTTGAGTTTGCTCCCAAAAGGTTATCCGCATTGATTGAGCAACTCTAAGCAAGGAGAACTATCTTCCGCATTCTGATTTAATTCTAACGCTAACCCTGTGCATAGTGCATGTTCAAAGTTTATAATTTTCAGGTTTCGCCTATTCACCCCCCCTCTAGGCGACTATCAATTGGTATCAGAGCCCGGTGCTTCATTAAGAGTCTAACAACTCGAAGTGATGTCGGGAGAACACGCCAAGAGTGAGATGGTTACCGACGAATAGGCTAAAGGCTCGGGAAGGAAGAACAACGAACGGACTTCGTCAAAGGAGCCCAGCGACAAATACAAGGAGGAATCCGCTTCCTCCATCAAGTCACATAGGAAGGGTGACAAGAACAACAAGAAAATGAAGTAAGTGCAATGATTCAATTTCTTGTCTTAGAATTGAGAATAATAATTTGATTGCTAAGATTGAAGAATTGAATGGTTACAAACCATCTACATATATTGTTGAACATGTCACTATTTGTACTAGATGTAGAGATGTTAATATTGATGCTATATATGATCACCTTACAATAATTAAAGAACAAAATGATCACATAGCAAAATTAAATGCTAAAATTGCTGAGCATGAGTAGAGAATAAAAAAATTAAATTTGCTCGGAGCATGCTTTATAATGGGAGACGCCCTGGCATTAAGGATGGCATTGGCTTCCCACAAGGGAGCCAAAGCAACATCAAGCTTAATACTGAAAGGGAAATAGGGTTAACCTTTTCCTACAATTAATTTTGGTGGTTGAATGTCCAACACAAACAAATGGACTAACTAGTTTGCTCTAGAATACATGTTCTACAGGTGCATAAAGGTTCAACTCAAACCAATAAATATTCAAGTTAGGGATCAAATTCAAAGGAGCAAAAAGAAACCAAGTGTGCTGTGGTCTGGCGCACCGGACTGTCCGGTACGGTGTGCCACCGGACAGTGTCCGGTGCACCAGGACCGAACAACTCAAACCAACCACTCTCGGGTTTTTCTAGGTGCGCTCCGCTATAATTCACCGGACTGTCCGGTGTGCCACCGGACTGTCCGGTGCACCAGCGGAGCAACGGCTCCTTCGCACAACGGTCGACTGCAAAAGCTGAAGAACAGATGAACAATGCACAATAGTGCACGACAGAGTCAGAGCGCAGAGTCAGAGGCGCACCGGACAGTAAACAGGACCTGTCCGGTGCGGCACCGGACTGTCCGGTGCCTCAAGAGGACAAGCACTCCAACGGTCAACTGAGTTAGAACCCTAACAGTTGGGTGACGTGGCGGCACACCGGACTGTTTGGTGCGCCCATCGATAGCAGCCATCCTTAACAACCATTTGGAGGTTGAGGGCTATAAATACCCCTCCAACCACCACAACTCCAAGCACCCAAGCATTCTGAACATTGTATTCAATACAAGAGCAATAGACTTCACTCCAAGACACAATCAAAGCGATCGATCCACTCAAAGTCCCCGAATCAACTCTAATGCATTTAGGACTTGTGAGAGGATCTCTTGTGTTCTTTTTTTGCTCTTGTTTGCTTGGCTTGGCCTTCTTTTGCTTTTCAATTCTTACTCTCAAGTGCTTTGTAAGCAAGGCAAGAGACACCAATTGTGTGGTGGTCCTTGCGGGGTCTAAGTGACCCGTGAGATTAAGGAAGAAGGCTCACTCGGTCTAAGTGACCGTTTGAGAGAGGGAAAGGGTTGAAAGAGACCCGGTCTTTGTGACCACCTCAACGGGGACTAGGTTCTTTAGAACCGAACCTCGGTAAAACAAATCACCGTGTTCATTCGCTTGATTTCCATTTGATTTGTTTCCCCCTCTCTCCCGGACTTGAATTTAATTCTAATGCTAACCCCGGCTTGTAGCGTGTGCTTAAGTTTATAAATTTTAGGTTTCGCCTATCCACCCCCTCTAGGCGACTTTCAATTGGTATCAGAGCCTGGTGCTTCATTAGAGTCTAACAACTCCAAGTGATGTCGGGAGATCACGCCAAGAGGGAGATCGTGACCGGCGATAAGCCCGCAAGCTCGAGGAGGACTCTCTTAAGGGAGTCCGGCAACAAACACAAGGAATCCTCTTCCTCTATCAAGTCCCATAGGAGAAGCGACAAGAAGAAGAAAATGAAGAAAGTGATCTACTACGAGACCGACTCTTCGTCGCCCTCCACATCCGGCTCCAACTCGTCATCCACTACTTCTAAGCGCCATGAGTGCAAGAAGTATAGTAAGATGCCCCTTCGCTATCCTCTAGTTTCTGTTACCTTAGGCAAACCACTGTATTTTGATGGTGAAGATTATTGCATGTGGAGTGATAAAATGAGGCATCATCTAACCTCACTCCACAAAAGTATTTGGGATATTGTTGAGTATGGAGTGCAGGTACCTAAGAAGGGGGACAAGGACTACGATTCGGACGAGGCCGACCAAATTAGGCACTTTAACTCCCAAGCCACAACTATACTCCTCTCCTCCTTGAGTCGAGAGGAGTATAATAAGGTGCAAGGGTTAAAGACCGCCAAAGAAATTTGGGACGTCCTCAAGACGGCGCACAAAGGGGACGAAGTGACCAAAATCACCAAACGAGAGACGATCGAGGGGGACCTCGGTCGATTCATCCTCAACAAAGGGGAAGAGCCACAAGCAATGTACAACCGACTCAAAACAATGGTGAACCAAGTGCACAACCTCGGGAGCACCAAATGGGATGACCATGAAATGGTCAAGGTTATTCTAAGATCTCTTATTTTTTGCAATCCTACTCAAGTACAATTAATTTGTGGGGATCCTAGATACAAATTAATATCTCCCAAGGAAGTGATAGGAAAGTTTGTGAGCTTTGAACTTAGTATCAAAGACTCTAAACACATCGTCAACTTGGAGCAAGGCGCCACCTCAACATCCGAGGTGCAACCCATCGCATTCAAGGCGACGGAAGAAGAGAAGGAGTCTACACCAAGTAGGCTTCCAATCGACGCCTCCAAGCTCGACAACGAGGAAATGGCACTTATCATCAATAGCTTCCGCCAAATCCTCAAGCAAAGGAGGGGGAAGGACTACAAACCCCGCCCAAGAGGGTGTGCTACAAATGTGGTAAGCCCGGTCATTTTATTGCTAAATGTCCAAATTCTAGTGATAGTGATAGGGGCGACGACAAGAAGGGGAAGAAGAAGGAGAAGAAGAGATATTACAAGAAGAAGGGTGGCGATGCCCACGTGTGATGCGTCACGATACCCGATCTTCACGACGTAGAATCAATCTTCGGATAACTAGCTTCGAAGAAGCCAAGATAACTTGCTGCAAGCAGCGATAACTAGTGCAACCTGACAAATAAAACTCGAATCCAACCACCGTCTTTAACCGGCAGCCTGAATCGAGGATTCGCCCAACCACACTCTCAAAGAACCAACCAACACAGCCTACAATCAATAGAGGAGACCTCGAAGGGAGTAGGAACACCAATTGGGAGCGGATGAAGCCGCCGCTTCTGCAATCCCGCGAAGGAATTCACAAGAGCAAAGGGGTAGAGATCACTCTCAATATTTGTTAGCACACAGCTGAACAAAAGGGGTTCTGTTTTAGATTATCATAAGCTCCTTACATCATAGACATAGGGGGGTATTTATACTAGTAACAACCAGCCTTAGCGAGGTATAAACACAAAACAAAAGTATTTTCACGAGCTAATGTGAAGGAGCCTCTTCGGAAGATCTGCAGAGCTGATTTCCGTGTGGTTGTTTGACTTCTGCGCAGCCTTCAGTATTTTGGCAATAACTTCTTCTAGGAATCTTCAAATTATGTGGGACTGGTTGCATTGGAAAGCTAACTTGATAAGCTTTCTCACCATATATAGCATGCTTAATGAAACTTCGTAGAATGATGCAGTTTAATACGAAAACTTGGTCATCAAGCAGACTATTGACCTTCTGACCAGTCAGCACTAAAGTAGGTCGGCTGCCTTTCTGGTAGATGTGGTTAAGTCGGCTTTAGAAGCATTGGAAACTAGACTTCAAGAGCTTTCCGAAAAGTACTTATGGACCTTCATAGCTTTTGGGAATCAAAAGATATGACTGTTTCTTCTGGATGGTTCTATAGCGCTGGACTGACTCGGACATAGCTCTTCTTGCTGATTCGCCTTTGATATGTTTTGTCCTTCCTCTTTGGTGAACCTAAGTAATATCAACATACACGACTTAGGTAGCATAAAATTCTCATTAGTGTTTAATCGAAATTCATAAAGTAGCGCGTGCACCTCTTGCTGTAGCTTCTTAGCTCGACTACGTGTAATTGGTCCATCAAAGACTTGGGTCGGTGATGATGTTGGTTGTACTTGAGTTGATGTAGTATGACTTGGGGGTTGTAACGTGTTGCTTGATGGCGTGGTCATATCATCCTCCTCCCCTTGAAAAGGAGTCATCCTCGACTCTGAAATGTCTTCACTTGTATATGGTAAGAGGTCAGCAACATTGAACGTGTTGCTCACGCCATAGCTTGGTGGAAGATCTATCTTGTATGCATTATCATTGATCTTAGTAAGAACACGAAATGGATCATCCCCTCGTGGCATCAATTTGGATTTGCTCTGATCAGGAAAACGCTCCTTGCGCAAGTGAATCCAAACCAAGTCACCCGGTTCAAATAACACTTTCTTCCTATGCTTGTTCATGCTTGCTACCTTGCGCACTGCTTTGAGCTCAATTGCTTCCTTGGTCTTCTCATGTATCTTTTTTATGTATGCAGCACGCTTGGAAGCTTCCATATTAGTTCTTTCCTGCAATGGAAGGGGCAACAAATCTATCGGAGCAATAGGTTTGAACCCATATACAATTTCAAAGGGGCATAAATTAGTTGTAGAATATACTGCCCTATTATAAGCAAACTCCACGTGTGGCAAACATTCCTCCCAATCCTTCAAGTTCTTCTTTACCATTGTTCGCAGCAGCATTGACAATGTACGATTCACCACTTCAGTTTGGCCATCAGTTTGGGGGTGGCATGTGGTGGAGAACAAAAGTTTAGTCCCAAGCTTTGCCCACAATGTCTTCCAAAAATAGCTCACAAACTTCACATCACGGTCAGATACGATGGTTTTGGGCACTCCATGTAGTCTCACGATTTCTCTGAAAAACAAATTGGCAACATGTGAAGCATCGTCGCTCTTGTTGCATGGAATAAAATGAGCCATTTTTGAAAATCTATCAACCACAACAAAAATAGAATCTCTCTGTTTTTGAGTCTTCGGCAGCCCTAAAATAAAATCCATGCTTATGTCTTCCCAAGGAATTTTAGGAGTGGGTAAAGGAGTATATAAACCATGAGGGTTCAGTTTTGACTTAGCTTTGTGACAGGTGACACAACACTCCACAAATCTGATGACGTCTCTCCTTATCTTGGGCCAATAGAAATGATCACTGAGCAGTTCATAAGTCTTCTTTTGTCCAAAATGACTTGTTAGACCTCCTCCATGTGACTCCTGCAATAAAAGCAATCTAACCGAAGAATTTGGTACACAAAGTTTGTTAGCTCTAAACAAAAATCCATCGTGTATATGATATTTTTCCCAACCTTTTCCATCTTTACAATGATTGTATGGTTCTGAAAATTCAGGATCATCATTATACATTTCTTTCAAATTTTCAAGACCCAAAACTTTTACCTCTAGTTGATTCAACAACACATTCCTTCGAGACAAGGCATCAGCGACCACATTGTCCTTACCTTTCTTATATTTCACAATGTATGGAAATGTTTCGATAAACTCAACCCATTTGGCATGGCGACGGTTCAGTTTGGCTTGCCCTTTCAAATACTTCAAAGCTTCATGATCGAAATGAATAACAAACTCTTTTGGCCATAAGTAGTGCTGCCATGTTTCAAGCGCTCGGACCAAAGCATACAATTCTTTGTCATACACAGAATAATTTAATTGAGCACCTCCCAATTTTTCACTAAAATATGCTATAGGTTTTCCTTGTTGCATTAAAACTCCTCCTATCCCAATCCCACTAGCATCACATTCTACTTCAAAAGTTTTAGTGAAATCAGGAAGAATAAGTACAGGTGCTTCAGCCAAACGTTTCTTCAATTCTTGAAAAGCATCTTCTTGTGAGTTTCCCCATTTAAATTCAACACCTTTCTTTGTCAATTCATTTAAAGGAGAAGCGATAGTACTGAAATCTCGCACAAATCTTCTATAAAACCCAGCAAGACCATGAAAACTTCTTACTTGACTTACATTCGTTGGAGCTGGCCAATCCTTGATGGCTTTCACCTTGGATTCATCCACCTCTATTCCTTTTGCTGAAACAACAAAGCCAAGAAACACAACATGGTCTATGCAAAAACAACACTTCTCAAGATTAGCAAATAATTTCTCCTTTCTTAGCTCATCTAAAACTTGTCGAATGTGTTTCACATGTTCATCAAAAGTCTTGCTGTAAATTAGAATATCATCGAAGTAGACAACAACAAATTTTCCAATGAAAGTTCTTAAGACATGGTTCATTAATCTCATAAAGGTACTAGGAGCATTAGTTAACCCAAAGGGCATCACTAACCATTCATACAACCCAAATTTTGTTTTAAATGCAGTCTTCCATTCATCTCCAGTTTTCATTCTTATTTGATGGTATCCACTTCTCAAATCAATTTTAGTAAAAATTGTGGATCCACTTAATTCATCAAGCATATCATCTAGTCGTGGAATAGGATGGCGATAGCGAACGGTAATATTATTTATAGCTCTACAATCAACACACATCCTCCAAGATCCATCTTTCTTAGGTACTAAAATCACAGGAATAGCACAAGGGCTTAAGCTTTCACGAACAAAACCTTTATCAAGAAGTTCTTGTACTTGCCTTTGTATTTCCTTAGTTTCTTCGGGATTGGTTCGATATGGTGGACGATTAGGAAGTGCAGCCCCTGGAATAAGATCGATTTGATGCTCAATCCCTCGAATTGGAGGTAGTCCAGCCGGTGTTTCTTGTGGAAATACGTCTTCATAGTCCTGCAAAAGATCAGCCACAACACTAGGAAGAGATGTTATGTCGTTAGGAGAAATCAAAACATCTTTGTTCACAAGTACAAAGAGCACTTGATATGGGTTGTTCCTCACTTCTCTCAGCTCAGATTTCGTGGCTAGCATAACTAGATGTTCTCCCTCTTCCTTCTTTTTATCTTTGGAATTTGACTTGTAGCACTCACTCACCGAATTGTGGATGGCACTCAATTTCTTTTGCTCTTCTCCTCCTCTACTTGTTGCACTAATTTCAGTTTTCTTTTGTAAGTGTTCAGCCATGATTTGTTGAGGGGTCATAGGCTTGAGTACAAACTTTCTCCCTTTCAGATCTAGCGTGTATTGATTTGTTCTTCCACAATGTTGAGAATATCGGTCATATTGCCAAGGTCTTCCTAGCAGCATGTGACACACAGACATGGGTGCAACATCACACTCCACTATGTCAACATACTCTCCAATCTTGAACGGAACTTTCACTTTATAACCAATCTTGATATCTCCCGATTCATTCAGCCATTGGACATGATATGGATGAGGGTGTCGCTGCAACTTCAAACCAAGCTTGTCAACCATCTCACGACTTGCAAGATTATGGCAGCTCCCTCCATCAATGATCACCTTTACTACTTTGTCTTGTACTTTGGCTCGCGTTTGAAAAAGATTATGTCGCTGTCCAATTTCAGCTTCTTTCATTTGAACTCTCAAGATTTGTGTAACCACCAGAGTAGTACTATGCTCAAATTCACATCCAGTGTGTTCCTCAATTTTATCTTCTATATTTTCTGCTTCAGCTTCCTCTTCACTAGCTGATGTATATTCTCCATCATCATTCACAAGGATCACACGATTATTTGGACACTCCTTTATGACATGACCACGACCTCCACACTTGAAGCACTGAATACCACTACTCTTGGCTATTGAACCCACTGATGTTGAAGTGGATGCTGCTGGTTTATAACTCGTGTTTGGAGCAGCACAGTTCTTTCCACTAGAATTGCCTTGAATATTGGATCGCAAGCCCCCAGTTGAGCCTTTTGTCGCTGAGGATGCAGCAGTAAACCTTGAGATTGATTTGCTTCCTCCAGGCATGGTTCGTGCACCATATGGCAAGAGCTTGCTGCTCTTAGCATCTTGTTGCAGCTGGCGTTCAGCTTTGGTGGCTTGATGTACCAAATCAATAAGACTTTGGTACGGCTGAAACTCAACAATACGCTGAATGTTGCGGTGTAACCCAGCCATGAAACGTGCAATGGTTTGCTCTTCGTCTTCATACACATTGGCTCTAATCATGGCCTTCTCCATCTCCTTATAATACTCCTCAACAGAAAAACTTCCTTGCCTCAAATTCTGCAATTTATCAAAAAGATCACGCCGATAATGCTTCGGCATAAAACGAATTCTCATTTCTCGCTTCATCTCTTGCCAAGTAACAATAGGGTCCTCTCCATCTTCTTCACGATCACGAAGAAGTTGCTCCCACCAAATCAGAGCATATCCCTCAAACTCAAGAGATGCCATTGCGAGTTTCTTCTCCTCTGAATAATTATGTAGGCGGAAGATTTTCTCCACCTTTAATTCCCATGTGAAATAATCTTCAGGATCAGATCTACCATCAAATTTTGGCATGGTAAACTTAAATTTCCCAAATCTCTCTTCTTGGTTGACACCTCTATGATGACGACGACCATAGCGATGTTGAGATTGATCATCCCCAAATTCAGATTCTTCATTGTCATTATTTCTTCGATTCCGGCCTCTTCCTCTACCATATGAAGCACCTTGATTTCTCCTCCCATGTTCACTTGCTCTTCTAGAATAATTTCCTTCATCTTCTTCCCCATCTTCATCATGGTTTCTTACACCGTCGGGGAGTCGACGACGACCTCTGATTTCAGCCATAAGTGTCTGAAGATCTTGTGCCAACAGATCTTGCTTGGCTTCTATGCTTTGTTTGAGCTCATTGAATTGTATCAGGGTGACACATTCTTCAATCTCAACGTTGGGATCCATCTTCCTGCGAAGTTAGTGGCAACAGGGCAACAAATATAGGTGGAATATGAAGCTATATAGAATCTCACAACCTCACCACTCTTACCAACCAAAGCTCTTATGAGGTCCCTGCGGGTTGCAAGAAAAATGTGTGGTGGTAACAAGAAAGTGATGGTTAAGCGAATACAAGACCAGAGTACCGATTACGATGGCTTATATGTGGAGCTTGGTGGGGGAATAGTAAACAAGGAATGCAATCTGAATCCAAGTTGTTGTAAAGTTAAATAACCATCCAACTAGAAGTTCCCTGCCTAGTGCTGACCACAAGATACGAGGGATGCAAATAGATCAAACACACGCGCAAGAAATTTCAGATTTGATGCAGACAAGGAGTATGATTGGAATGTAAGTGTTGCAATCAGATCCAACCAAAATTTTGCACCAAATGATAACAGCAAGCTGGTTGAACAACTTGATAAAAATTTTCAGCACTTGTGCACATAAACAAAATGATTGTTCTATGTTTCTTTCACAATCTTGTTCAACACTTTTTTTGGTACTTTTCTTTCTTCTCTTTTTTTTCGATACTCTTTTTTTTATCGAACTAAACACAGAGATCTGATATGATATTGCACACTTTATAATACTTTAACAAAGAACTCAACCAGCAGCTATAACTTAAATAGGATCAAAGTTAACGCGAAGGAAATGATGAGAGTTTTCAGATTTTTCTTTTTGTGGATATTTTTAGATATATATAAGAGGCTCAAAGGGAACACAAAGGATAGAGTGACCAGCAACTAAACAAAGACTCTAAGGACTGAAACTTAACAAAACTCACTGGAACAACAGATTGAAACAAAGGGCTATGACAAAATATTTTATGGCTTTTTGGTGGATAGGACGAACACAAAATATATGTAGCTAAGGGTAAAGAATCCTACCGTGGCAACTGAGGCTTTGATACCAGATGATGCGTCATGATGCCCGATCTTCACGACGTAGAATCAATCTTCGGATAACTAGCTTCGAAGAAGCCAAGATAACTTGCTGCAAGCAGCGATAACTAGTGCAACCTGACAAATAAAACTCGAAGCCAACCACCGTCTTTAACCGGCAGCCTGAATCGAGGATTCGCCCAACCACACTCTCAAAGAACCAACCAACACAGCCTATAATCAATCGAGGAGACCTCGAAGGGAGTAGGAGCACCAATTGGGAGCGGATGAAGCCGCCGCTTCTGCAATCCCGCGAAGGAATTCACAAGAGCAAAGGGGTAGAGATCACTCTCAATATTTGTTAGCACACAGCTGAACAAAAGGGGTTCTATTTTAGATTATCATAAGCTCCTTACATCATAGACATAGGGGGGTATTTATACTAGTAACAACCAGCCTTAGTGAGATATAAACACAAAACAAAAGTATTTTCACGAGCTAATGTGAAGGAGCCTCTTCGGAAGATCTGCAGAGCTGATTTCCGTGTGGCTGTTTGACTTCTGCGCAGCCTTCAGTATTTTGGCAATAACTTCTTCTAGGAATCTTCAAATGACGTGGGACTGGTTGCATTGGAAAGCTAACTTGATAAGCTTTCTCACCATATATAGCATGCTTAATGAAACTTCGTAGAATGATGCAGTTTAATACGAAAACTTGGTCATTAAGCAGACTGTTGACCTTCTGACCAGTCAGCACTAAAGTAGGTTGGCTGCCTTTCTGGTAGATGTGGTTAAGTCGGCTTTAGAAGCATTGGAAACTAGACTTCAAGAGCTTTCCGAAAAGTACTTATGGACCTTCATAGCTTTTGGGAATCAAAAGATATGACTGTTTCTTCTGGATGGTTCTGTAGCGCTGGACTGACTCGGACATAGCTCTTCTTGCTGATTCGCCTTTGATATGTTTTGTCCTTCCTCTTTGGTGAACCTAAGTAATATCAACATACACGACTTAGGTAGCATAAAATTCTCATTAGTGTTTAATCGAAATTCATAAAGTAGCGCGTGCACCTCTTGGTGTAGCTTCTTAGCTCGGCTACGTGTAATTGGTCCATCAAAGACTTGGGTCGGTGATGATGTTGGTTGTACTTGAGTTGATGTAGTATGACTTGGGGGTTGTAACGTATTGCTTGATGGCGTGGTCATATCAACGTGTGTCGGGAATGGGACTCCGATGAGAGCTCCACCGACTCCTCCTCCGACGAGGATGCCACCAATATCGTCATCAACAAGGGACTCCTCTTCCCCAACATCGGCCACAAGTGTTTCATGGCCAAGGACGACAAAAAGAAGAAGGTAAAATCTAGAACCACCCCCAAATATACAACATCTAGTGATGAGGGTAGTTCTAGTGAAAATGAAAATGATTTACTTGTTCTTTTTGCCAACCTTAGCATGGAACAAAAGAGGAAGTTAAATGAATTAATAGAGGCCATTCATGAGAAGGATGAACTATTGGATAGCCAAGAGGAATTTCTTATTAAAGAAAACAAGAAACATGTTAAAGTGAAAAATGCTTATGCTCAGGAAGTAGAGAAAAATGAAAACTTGACTAAGGAGCTTAGCATTTTCCATGAGTCAATTGTCAGTCTTAGAAATTAAAATGCTAGTCTAAATGCTAAGATTGATGAATTGAATGATACAACTTCTAGCCTTAGAGATGAAAATGCTAGCCTAATTTCTAAGGTTAAAGATTTAAATGTTTGCAATTATTCTATTTCCTGTCTTAGAGATGAGAATGTTAAAGTAAATGCTAAGATAGAAAAATTAAATGCATGCAAACCCTCTACATCTACCATTGATGATGTTTCTATTTGCACTAGATGTAGAGATGTTAATATTGATGCTATAAATGATCACCTTGCTCTAATTAAACAACAAAATGATCATATAGCTCAATTAACTGCTAAAATTAATGAGCATGAGATTGAAAATGAAAAGTTTAAATTTGCTAGAAGCATGCTCTATAATGGGAGACACCCTGGCATTAAGGATGGCATTGGTTTCCAATAGGGAAGCAATGTCAAGCTCAATGCCCCTAAAAGGTTGTCTAATTTTGTTAAGGGCAAGGCTCCCATGGTTCAGGATAATGAGGGCTACATTTTATATCCTGCTAATTATCCTGAGCACAAAATTAGGAGGATTCATGCTAGAAAACCTCATAATGTTTCTCACCATGCATTTATGTATAAGAATGAGGCTTCTAGCTCTAGGCATTCTACTCATGTTAAAATGCCTAAAAAGAAGACTCCTGTTGCATCAAATGATCACAACATTTAATTTAAAACTTTTGATGCATCATATGTTTTAATTAACAAATCAGGCAAAATAGTTGCCAAATATGTTGGGGGGCAAACACAAGGGCTCAAAAACTTGTGTTTGGGTACCCAAGGTGATTGTTTCTAACGTGAAAGGACCCAAGACTGTTTGGGTACCTAAGAACAAAGCCTAAATTGTTTTGAAGGTTTATGCATCCGGGGGCTCAAGCTGGATAATTGATAGCGGATGCACAAACCACATGACAGGGGAGAAAAGAATGTTCTCCTCCTACGAGAAAAACGAAGATCCCCAACGAGCTATCACATTCGGGGATGTAAATCAAGGATTGGTAAAAGGTTTGGGTAAAATTGCTATATCACCTGACCATTCTATTTCCAATGTTTTTCTTGTAGATTCTTTAGATTACAATTTGCTTTCTGTATCTCAATTATGTAAAATGGGCTACAACTGTCTTTTTAGTGAAATTAGTGTTACTGTCTTTAGAAGAAGTGATGATTCAATAGCATTTAAGGGAGTGTTAGAGGGTCAGCTATATTTAGTTGATTTTAATGATAACAAAGCTAAACTTGACACTTGCTTAATTGCTAAGACTAATATGGGTTGGCTCTGGCATCGCCGACTTGCCCATGTTGGGATGAAGAATCTTCACAAGCTTCTAAAGGGAGAGCACATTTTAGGACTAACCAATGTTCATTTAGAGAAAGACAGGGTTTGTAGCGCATGTCAAGCAGGAAAGCAAGTTGGCTCCCATCATCCACACAAGAACATAATGACAACGGACATGCCACTCGAGTTACTCCACATGGATTTATTTGGCCCGATCACTTACATAAGCATCGGCGGGAGTAAGTACTGTCTAGTTATTGTGGATGATTATTCTCGCTTCACTTGGGTATTCTTTTCGCAGGAAAAATCTCAGACCCAAGATACACTCAAAGGATTCTTGAGATGGGCTCAAAATGAGTTCGGATTGAGAATCAAGAAGATAAGAAGCGATAATGGGACGGAGTTCAAGAATTCGCAAATAGAAGGATTTCTTGAGGATGAGGGCATCAAGCATGAGTTCTCTTCTCCCTACACACCTCAACAAAATCGTGTAGTGGAGAGGAAGAATAGAACTCTACTGGACATGGCAAGAACCATGCTTGATGAATACAAGACACCGGACCGGTTTTGGGCCGAGGTGATTAACGCCGCCTGCTACTCCATCAACTAGTTATATCTTCACAGAATCCTCAAGAAGACATCATACGAACTCCTCACTGGTAAAAAGCCCAATGTTTCATATTTTAGAGTCTTTGGGAGTAAATGCTTTATTCTTGTTAAAAGAGGTAGAAAATCTAAATTTGCTCCCAAAGCTGTAGAAGGCTTTTTACTTGGTTATGACTCAAACACAAGGACATATAGAGTCTTTAACAAGTCCACTGGACTAGTTGAAGTCTCTTGTGACATTGTGTTTGTTGAGACTAATGGCTCCCAAGTGGAGCAAGTTGATCTTGATGAGCGAGATGATGAAGAGGCTCCGTGCGTCGCGCTAAGGAACATGTCCATTGGGGATGTGTGTCCTAAGGAATCTGAAGAGCCTCCACAAGGACAAGATCAACCATCATCTTCCAATCAAGCATCTCCACCTACCCAAGATGAGGATCAGGCTCAAGATGATGAAGATGAAGATCAAGAGGATGAGCCACCTCAAGAGGAGGACATTGATCAAGGGGGAGACAATGAAGATAATGAAGACAAGGAAGATGAGCAAGAAATACAGGGTCAAATACCGCCACACCCAAGAGTCCACCAAGCAATTCAATGAGATCACCCCATCAACTCCATCCTTGATGACATTCATAAGGGGGTAACCACTAGATCTCGAGTTGCTCATTTCTGTGAACATTACTCTTTTGTTTCCTCTATTGAGCCATATAGGGTAGAGGATGCACTAAGAGATTTGGATTGGGTGGTGGCTATGCAAGAGGAGCTCAACAACTTCATGAGGAAGGAGGTATGGCATTTGGTTCCATGTCCTAATCAAAATGTTGTAGGTACCAAGTGGGTATTCCGCAACAAGCAAGATGAGCATGGTGTGGTGATAAGGAACAAAGCCCGACTTGTGGCCAAGGGTTATTCACAAGTCGAAGGTTTGGATTTCGATGAAACTTATGCACCTGTAGCTAGGCTTGAGTCTATTCGCATATTACTTCCCTATGCTACTTACCATGGCTTTAAGCTTTATCAAATGGACGTGAAAAGTGCCTTCCTCAATGGACCCATCAAGGAAGAGGTCTATGTTGAGCAACCTCCCGGCTTTGAAGATAGTGAGTACCCTAACCATGTTTATAGACTCTCAAAGGCGCTTTATGGGCTCAAGCAAGCCCCAACAGCATGGTATGAATGCCTGCGAGATTTTCTTATCACTAATGGCTTCAAAGTCGGCAAGGCTGATCCTACACTCTTTACTAAAAGTATTGAAAAAGACTTGTTTATATGCTAAATTTATGTTGATGATATCATATTTGGGTCTAATAACAAGTCTACCTGTAAAGAGTTTAGTAGGATTATGGTTCAAAAATTCGAGATGTCTATGATGGGGGAGTTGAGATATTTCTTAGGATTCCAAATCAAGCAACTCCAAGAGGGCACCTTCATCAGCCAAACAAAATACATTCAAGACGTACTTAACAAGTTTGGAATGAAGGATGCCAAACCCATCAAGACACCCATGGGAACTAATGGGCATCTCGACCTCGACACGGGAGGTAAGTCTATAGATCAAAAGGTATACCAGTCGATGATAGGATCTTTACTCTATTTATGTGCATCTCGACCGGATATTATGCTTTCTGTATGCATGTGTGCAAGATTTCAGGCCGATCCTAAGGAAGTTCACCTTAGGGCCGTGAAGAGAATCATGAGGTATTTAGTTCACACTCCTAAGTTTGGGCTTTGGTACCCTAGGGGATCCACCTTTGATTTAATAGGTTATTCTGATGCCGATTGGGCAGGGTGTAAAATTGATAGGAAGAGCACATTAGGGACTTGTTAGTTTCTGGGGAGATCCCTGGTGTCTTGGGCTTCAAAGAAACAAAACTCAGTAGCTCTTTCTACCGTCGAAGCCGAGTATATTGTTGTAGGCCATTGTTGTGTGCAATTACTTTGGATGAGGCAAACCCTCAGGGACTATGGCTACAAATTTGTGCAAAGTCCCTCTCCTATGTGATAATGAGAGTGCAATCCGTATGGCGGATAATCCCGTTGAACACAGCCGCACTAAGCACATAGACATTTGGTATCACTTTCTGATGGATCACTAACAAAGGGGGGATATCAAAATAGCTTATATTAACACCAAAGATCAATTAGCCGATATCTTCACCAAGCCACTAGATGAGAAAACCTTTAGCAAACATCGAAATGAGCTAAATATTCTTGATTCTCAGAATTTTGGTTGAAACATTGCATACATAGCTTATTTTATATACCTTTGATCATATCTCTTTCATTTGGTACGTATACATATTCCTTATTCTTCTTGTGCCAAGGCTAAGTCTAATGTGTTTTCAAGTATATTTCTATCCTTAGTCTTAGATTGAAAGGGAAATGGAGTATTCAGCAAAGACAACGCTTCCACTCAACTCCTATGGTATTATTTACCTTTGCCGGTATTCCGCCATCTCTCCAATTGGTATAATCCTTCACTTATATTTCTTTTATCAATGGGGGAGAAAATATTACAAGGGCTCCAAAGTTCTCCGTTTTTGGCGATTAATGCCAAAGGGGGAGAAAATATTAAGCCCAAAGCAAAAGGACCACACCACCATTTCAAAATTTTCGAAATGAAGATTTAATTGGTTTTCACAAATATTTGTTTTTCAATTGATATCAATTGGTATCTATGCTTATGAAAATAAGATTTCAAAATTGATATCCATTTAAAAACCCTCTTGAAAGCTAAGAGTAGAATTTTATTCAGGGGGAGTTTTTACTTAGTCAAAGGAAAAGCATTTGAAACAGGGGGAGAAATTTCAAATCTTGAAACTGCTTCTTGCAATCTTATTCATATACCTTTGACTATTAGCAAAAGATTTTGAAAAGATTTTCCAAAAGGATTTGCAAAAACAAAACAAGTGGTGCAAATGTGGTCCAAAATGTTAAATAAAAGAAAGCAATCCATTCAATCTTATTCATATATAATAAGACTTTCAATTGGTTTAATTCCAAGTAACCTATGCACTCACCATATGCAAATTAGTTCATTTCTGCACTTTATATATTTGCCTTAGTTTGTGTTGGCATCAATCACCAAAAAGGGGGAGATTGAAAGGGAAATAGGGTTAACCTTTTTCTACAATTAATTTTGGTGGTTGAATGTCCAACACAAACAAATGGATGATCAAGTTAGGGATCAAATTCAAAGGAGCAAAAAGAAAGCAAGTGTGCTGTGGTCTGGCGCACCGGACTGTCCGGTGCACCAGGACCGAACAACACAAACCAGCCATTCTCGGGGTTTTCCAGGCGCGCTCCGCTATAATTCACTGGACTGTCCGGTGTGCCACCGGACTGTCTGGTGCACCAGCGGAGCAATGGCTCCTTCGCGCAACGGTCGACTGCAAAAGCTGAAGAACAGGTGAACAGTGCGCAATAGTGCGTGGTAGAGCCAGAGCGCAGAGTAAGAGGCACACCGGACAATGAACAGGACCTGTCTGGTGTGGCACCAGACTGTCCAGTGCCTCAAGAGGACAAGCGCTACAACGGTCGACTGAGTCAGAACCCTAACGGTTGGGTGACGTGGCGGCGCACCGGACTATCGGTGCGCCCATCGACAGCAGCCATCCCCAACGGCCATTTGGTGGTTGAGGGCTATAAATACCCCCCAACCAGCACAACTCCAAGCACCCAAGCATTTTGAACATTGCATTCAATACAAGAGCAATAGACTTCACTCCAAGACACAATCAAAGCGATCGATCCACTCAAAGTCCCCGAATCAACTCTAGTGCATTTAGGACTTGTGAGAGGATCTCTTGTGTTCTTTTGTTGCTCTTGTTTGCTTGGCTTGGCCTTCTTTTTCTTTTCAATTCTTACTCTCAAGTGCTTTGTAAGCAAGGCAAGAGACACCAATTGTGTGGTGGTCCTTGCAGGGTCTAAGTGACCCGTGAGATTAAGGAAGAAGGCTCACTCGGTCTAAGTGATCGTTTGAGAGAGGGAAAGGGTTGAAAGAGACCCGGTCTTTGTGACCACCTCAATGGGGACTACGTTCTTTAGAACCAAACCTCTGTAAAACAAATCACCATGTTCATTCGCTTGATTTCCATTTGATTTGTTTTCCCCCTCTCTCCCGGACTTGAATTTAATTCTAACACTAACCCCCCTTGTAGCGTGTGCTTAAGTTTATAAATTTCAGGTTTCGCCTATCCACCCCCCCTCTAGGTGACTTTCAAATACCCCCAAGAACAAACTCTCAAATTTTGTTAAGGGTAAGGCTCCCATGGTTCAGGATAGAGAGGGTTATATTTTATATCCTAAAAACTATCCTAAGCATAAGATTAGGAGGATTCATGCTAGAAAACCTCATTCTGTTTCTCATCATGCTTTTATGCATAGTAATGAGTCATCTAGTTCTAGGCATTCAACTCATATCAAAATGCCTAAAAAGAAAATTGCAAATGCATCAAATGAGCACAACATTTCATTTAAAACTTTTGATGCTTCTTATGTGCTAACTAACAAATCAGGCAAAGTAGTTGCCAAATGTGTTGGGGGCAACACAAGAGTCCCAAGACTTGTGTTTGGGTACCCAAGGTGCTTGTTTCTAATGTCAAAGGACCCAAGACTGTTTGGGTACCTAAGAACAAGGCCTAAATATGTTTTGTAGGTTTATGCATCCGGTGGATCAAGTTGGATAATCGATAGCAGGTGCACAAACCACATGACAGGGGAGAAAAGGATGTTCTCCTCATATGAGAAAAATAAAGATCCCCAAAGAGCGATTACATTCGGGGATGGAAATCAAGGTTTGGTCAAAGGTTTGGGTAAAATTGCTATATCTCCTGACCATTTCATTTCCAATGTTTTCTTGTAGATTCTCTAGATTACAACTTACTTTCAGTTTCTCAATTATGTAAAATGGGCTACAACTGTCTGTTTACTGATTTTGGTGTTACTATCTTTAGAAGAAATGATGATTCAATAGCATTTAAGGGAGTGTTATATGGTCAGCTATATTTAGTTGATTTTAATGATAACAATGCTGAACTAGACACTTGCTTAGTTGTTAAGACTAATATGGGTTGGCTCTGGCAACGCCGACTTGCCCATGTTGGGACTTGGGATGAAGAATCTTCACAAGCTTCTAAAGGGAGAACACATTTTAGGACTAACAAATGTCCATCTTGAGAAAGACAGGATTTGCAGTGCATGTCAAGCAGGAAAGCAGGTTGGAGCTCATCATCCACACAAGAACATCATGACAACTGACATGCCACTTGAGCTACTCCACATGAATCTATTCGGCCCGATCGCTTGTATAAGCATCGACGGGAGTAAGTATTGTCTTGTTATTGTGGATGATTATTCTCGCTTCACTTGGGTATTCTTTTTGCAGGAAAAATCTCAAACCCAAGAGACCCTAAAGAGATTCTTAAGACAGGCTCAAAATGAGTTTGGATTGAGAATCAAAAAGATTAGAAGCAACAATGGAACGGAGTTCAAGAATTCTCAAATTGAAGGATTTCTTAGGGAGGAGGGTATCAAGCATGAGTTCTCTTCTCCCTACACACCTCAACAAAATGGTGTAGTGGAGAGGAAGAATAGAACTCTATTGGACATGGCAATGACCATGCTTGATGAGTACAAGACACCGGATCGGTTTTGGTCGGAGGTGATTAACACCGCCTGCTACTCCATCAACCGACTTCACCTTCACTGAATCCTCAAGAAAACATCATATGAACTCCTCATTGGTAAAAAGCCCAATGTTTCTTATTTTAGAGTTTTTGGGAGCAAATGCTTTATTCTTATTAAGAGAGGTAGAAATTCTAAATTTGCTCCTAAAGCAGTAGAAGGCTTTTTTACTTGGTTATGACTCAAACACAAGGGCATATAGAGTCTTCAACAAGTCCACTGGATTAGTTGAAGTTTCTTGTGACATTGTGTTTGATGAGACCAATGGCTCCCAATTGGAGCAAGTTGATCTTGATGAACTAGATGATGAAGAGGCTCCGTGTGTCGCACTAAGGAACATGTCCATTGGGGATGTGTGTCCAAAGGAATCCGAAGAGCCTCCACAAGCACGAGATCAACCATCATCTTCCATACAAGCATCTCCGCCAACTCAAGATGAGAACATGGCTCAAGAAGAAGAGGATGAAGATCAAGACGATGAGCCACCTCAAGAAGAGGACATTGATCAAGGGGGAAATGAAGATGATCAAGACAAGGAAGATGATCAAGAGATTCGGGATCAAAGACCACCACACCCAAGAGTTCACCAAGCAATTCAAAGAGATCACCCCGTCAACTCCATACTCGGGTAACCACTAGATCTCGAGTTGCTTATTTTTGTGAACATTACTCTTTTGGGTCTTCTATTAAGCCATACAGGATAGAGGATGCACTAAGAGATTCAGACTGGGTGGTGGAAATGCAAGAGGAGCTCAACAATTTCACGAGGAATGAGGTATGGCATTTTGTTCCACGTCCCAACCAAAATGTTGTAGGTACCAAGTGGGTATTCCACAATAAACAAGATGAGCATGGTGTGGTGACTAGGAACAAAGCCCGACTTGTTGCCAAAGGTTATTCACAAGTCGAAGGTTTGGATTTTGATGAAACCTACGCACCCGTAGCTAGGCTAAAGTCAATTCGTATATTACTTGCCTATGCTACTTACCATGGTTTTAAGCTGTATCAAATGGACGTGAAGAATGCCTTCCTCAATGGCCTTATCAAGGAAGAGGTATATGTTGAGCAACCTCCCATCTTTGAAGATAGTGAGTATCCTAACCATGTTTATAAGCACTCAAAGGCGCTTTATGGGCTCAAGGAAGCCCCAAGAGCATGGCATGAATGTCTGCGATACTTCCTTATCACTAATGGCTTCAAAGTTGGAAAAGTTGACCCTACTCTCTTCACTAAAACAATTGCTAAAGACTTGTTCATATGCCAAATTTATGTTGATGATATTATATTTGGGTCTACTAACAAGTCATCTTGTGAAGAGTTTAGTAGGATTATGATACAGAAATTCGAGATGTCTATGATGGGGGAGTTGAAGTATTTTCTTGGATTTCAAATCAAGCAACTCCAAGAAGGCACCTTCATCAGCCAAACTAAGTATATTCAAGATATTCTCAAGAAGTTTGGAATGAAGAATGCCAAACCCATCAAGACACCCATGGGAATAAATGGGCATCTCGACCTCGACACGGGAGGTAAATTCGTAGATCAAAAGGTAACCGGTCGATGATAGGTTCTTTACTCTATTTATGTGCTTCACGACCGGACATAATGCTTTCTGTATGCATGTGTGCAAGGTTACAGGCAAATCCTAAGGAAGTTCACCTTAGGGCTGTGAAAAGAATCATGAGATATTTAGTTTACACTCCTAAGTTTGGGCTTTGGTACCCTAAGGGATCTACCTTTGATTTAATTGGTACCTAAGGTTGATTGAAACATTGCACACATTGCTCATTTATATACCTTTGATCATGTCTCTTTCATTTGGTACAAATACATACTTCTTATTCTTCTTGTGCCAACGCTAAGACTAATGTGTTTCCAAGAGTATTTCTATCCTAAATCTTAGATTGAAAGGGAAATGGAGTAATTCGGCATTGGCAAGGCTTCCACTCCAACTCCGTCGGTATCATTTATCCTTTGCCTTACTCACAATTGTAAGGAAAATGGACCCAGGCCATTTTGCTAAATAGATTTTGGTGTTTGATGATCAACGCAACCTATGGACTAATGTGTTTGCTAGTGTTTGTGTTTGTAGTTCACAGGATGCTAAAGTTACTTGGACCAAGACATTGAGGAAAGCAACACCTCAAAAGAAGACATTATGACGATCAAGTGAAGTCTAAGAAACAAAGGAAGTGTTATCGGTGGACTGTCTGGTCTGGAGCACTGGACTGTCCGGTGGCACACCAGACTGTCCGGTGCCACACGCTGGACTGTTCGGGGCACCAGGAACAGTAGCTCTAACAGCTAGTTCTAGGTGGTACTATGGAGAGAATACCACCGGACTATCTAGTGTGACATCTGGAGTGTCCGATGTAAAAATCCTGCGCGCCAACAGTCGTCTATGGTGTCAGACCAATGGCTAGGCGCACCGGACAGTGAACAGTGCACTGTCCGGTGCACCACCGGACTGTCCGATGTGCCACAGAGAGCACAACTTTTCTCCAATGGCTAGATTTGTGTTGGGGGCTATAAATACACCCCCAACCGACCATTTCAAGGTGTGAGAGCCCAAGAGACATACCAAGGCACATAGTTCATATTTCCAAGAGCTCATACACCAAGTGCTTAATAGAATCACTCGGTGATTAGCGTAGGTGTTTTGCGAAGTGCTTAGGTTAGTTAGAACGCTCTAGCACTTGCTCTAGGTGAATCCTAGGTAGTTGAGTGAGCTTCAATAAACCACAAAACCCCTCGGCTCTTGCGTGAGTCGTTGTAATTGTACCGAGTGGGGCAAGAGTCTTGTGAGACCGTGACAACCGCATTTGTGTCACGACTGCCACCGTGTATCGGAGGGAACGAGTCCCGCGGTGTTTTCGGTCGGAAGCTCGATAGTGGAGACGGTAGGGAGCGTCCGAGAGGAGCCGGAAGCGGAGCACCACTTGCGCATGGAGAAGGCCCACGGCTCTCTACGGAGTTACTCGACCGAGGTGCTTGGCCCTCGCGTGGGCTTCCCTTTGCGTAGGGGCACCAACGAGGATTAGTCAGGACCTTGCGTGGTTCCGAATACCTCGATAAAAATACCGGCATCATCCATGAGAGTTTGCATCTCTACCTTGCTCTTTAAGCTTCCGCATTTATATTAAGCATTTAAGTTTCAATCTTGTCTTTATACTTATATAGTATAGATTGAAACTTAGCCATTGTGGTAGAGATAGCAACACTTAGACAAATCCTAGTTTGCACATTCTAGTTTGGTTATTTGCATAGGTTTTGATCTAGGGATTTATTTGTGGCCTACTTTAGTGAAAGTTTTAGAAGTCCTAATTCACCCCCCTCTTAGGCGTCACCTATTTCCTTCAATTGGTATCAGAGCCTGGTTTGGCTCATTTGAAACACTTTAGCTTCACCACTAAAAGACTTGACACTTTTTAGAGGAAGGGATGGATACCCATAGGCCACCACACTTGACACTAATTTCCCATATTATAGTGCTAGAATGGCTTGTTACCTAGAGGTCGTTGATCTAGGTGTTTGGAGAGTCATTCGTGACGGGATGAAACCACCCAAAAATCTCGAGAAACCCATCATGAGTGAGGAAAAAAGAAATTCATTTAAATGCTAGAGCCAAAAATTGCTTGTATGAATCTCTTAGCATGGATATTTTTAATCAAGTTTTTACATTGAAAACTGCTAATGAGATTTGGCTAAAATTACATGAGCTCCATGACGGCACATCCAATGTCCATGAGCAAAAACATTGCCTAGTCTTAAATGAGTATAATTCTTTTGCTATGAAAGATAATGAGCTTGTTAGAGATATGTATTCTCGTTTGAATCTAATCATCAATGAGCTCAATTCTATTGGCATTAATAAGCTAGGTGATGCGGACATTGTGAGGATCTCCCTGCTACCACAACAAAGATATGGGAGCATCATCACCATTCTTCACAATATGGAGGACTTGAGTACAATGACCCCGACCATCATGATTGGGAAAACCACGGCCTTTGAGATGTCGCGGAAGATGTGTCGGGGAGAGGAGCCAACTTCCTCAAGGCCATATGCTTTTGCATGTGATGAAAGGAAGGGTAAAAAGAAGGCTTCCACTCCAAGTTCCTCAAGTGAAGAAGAGGAATAAGAAGAAAGTGATGATGAAGAAGATAATCAACCATCAACATCATCCTGCGAGGATGAAGAAACAATCCGACGCGTCGGAAAGGTAATGGGGATGATCCGCAAGATTAATCTAATGGGTGTGCCCCTGCAGGTAGAGGATCTTCTCTTTAACATTGACAGGAAAAAGCAAAGAAAGAGAGGATGCTTAGCATGCAGGGAGAAGGGCCACTTCAGGGATAGCTGTCCAACTATGGTCGAACCCAAAAAGGAAGGAGCAAAGACAAGGCGCTAACAAGTGTCAAAACTTGGGACGATTCTTCAAGCGAAGATGAACCTCCAAGGAAGCGCAGCCACCGATCCTCATCATGCTCTTCAAGGTCATCACATAAGTGCCTTATGGCAAGAGGTAAAATGAGTATTCCATCCTCTAGTGATGAAAGTAGTAGTGATGATGAAGGTGAGGGAAATCCTCCATAGATGAGCTTGTGAAAGCCGTTAAATTTTTTCAGTATGCCTGCACTAAACAAAAACCCAACTTAAAACTTTGAAAAATAAGTTGATTAGCTCTCAAAATGATTATAAAGGCTTGCTAGAAAAATTTAAAGCATTTGCAAATTTAAATTGTGAGCTATCAACTAAAATTAAGCAATTAGAGTCTAGTGCTACATCCACAGCTATTGATGATGGCCTCATTAAAAAGAATGAAAAACTTAAGGCTAAGTTAGCTAGCTTCCAAGAAGCTATTGAAAATTTGCTAGGGATGGAAATTCTTAGCATACACAATAATGAGCTAACTACTAAGCTAGAAAACGTTGGTAGCACCCCAGAAGTATCTTTGGTTGAAATACTGAAATTATTAAGAAAGATGCTTCTACTTCCTGCTTAGTTTAATTGATGATTCTAACCCCTGCAATCAAGTTCTTGTTAAGAATGTTATTATAGAAACTTGTTCAGACGAGATTGCAATGGAAAATGAGCAATTAAAGCAAGAAGTGGCTCACCTTGGAAAAGCCTTGTATGAGAAGAAAGGCAAAGCCAAACAAATCCAACCTCCACAGGATAACACCACTATGGGAGTGAACATGCCTGTGGAGGGCGAAACTGTGATTTGTAGGCTATGTCACAAAGAAGGCCACAAGTCTTTCCAATGCAAGGCGAAGACTGGGGATACACAAAAGCAAAAGCTCAAGCATAAGCCAACAAGCAAAATCTCCAACACCTATATCAAAAAGGTGGATAAAAAGGCTGCTACACCATATTTGATCAAGAAGAAAAAGAATGGAAAGGTGATAGCAATCAAGGCCAACAAGCAAGACAACAAAGGGAAAGGGGTCAAACGCATCTAGGTGCCAAAGGAAATAATTTCAACAATGAAAAGCACCAAGAAGGTTTGGATCCCGAAAGGGAAGTGAGGAGTCCGAAGAAAGACAGGGAATTTGGAGACTTGGCAAAGTTAGGATGTATATCATGGGATGCATCATATTGGATCAAGTTTATTGCCAAGTGGATTAGTGAATATTTTGGACCCAAATTTCCCCACCCATGACTAAGGTAACTAGATTTATTGTATTCCTTATTTTTAGATATGCGTATCTATTTTTTTATATCTAGTTTTACCTTTCATGTCTAGTATTTCATTTGGTACTTACTTTAGATTAACAATGCATGCATACAAGGTAAATCACATGGTAGGATTGCTTGTTCACATTTCATATTCTTGAGCAAACCTACATGGTTTAAAATGTTTAATTAAGCACGACACATAGCTTATTTAACATCCCTAAGTAAATGAAACTAATGCTTCGAAATCTTATATCCTACAATTGGTATCATTTAACTTATATGTGCCAAAGCTCGAATTATGGATAATCTACCCCTCTTGATATCAAATCAAAGTGCATGTCTCCTACAAGTATTCAAAACTTGTATGCACACTTTCAGAGGGAGATTTCTCTATAATCTAAGTCTTTGAGATTAATACCTGTTTTCAAGTCTATTTCATGTAGTAGTCTCATTGTAAGGAAAATGAAGTCCCCGTAGAAAGACAACAAGCTCCCACTGCAAATCTACAAGAATTCTTATGTCTCACAAGTCTGCCATTGGTCTTCAATTGGTCCGCAATTGACTTTCAATTGGTATCTTTGAGACTACATTTAGTATCATTTGCATGTCTTCTCCAATATTTGATTAGACTATATTTCATATCTTATACTTCCCATGTTGCTATAAATGCATATATTGTTGACTCATATTTTGTTACCTATGCATAAGAGAAGTTAGTCTATTCAAATCATGTCTTGCACCTCTATTTCTCACATGCTTTTTCCAAGATCTCTGTCAGGGGAAGTATTTCTTTGTCTCTAAAGGGGGAGAATATTCTTTCTAAGGAAAATCACTCGCTTAGGGGGAGTAATTCTTTAGTGCTTCAATTGGTATTAATTACAAATCTTTAAGAGGGCAAGTCTTATTTGCTTCCTAATGCTTTTAATGTCTTCCTTTTCAGTGGTTGATGCCAAAGGGGGAGAAGTTGTAGGGACTAAAGCAATGAAAATGTTATCAAACACCAAACACCACCAAATTAAAAATTTTCATCCGGTTTTGGCTCTTTAGTCTAAAATAGGAAGTAATTGAATTATGGAGTTAGGGGGAGGCTTAAGTCCATAATCTCACTCTATTGGGACAATCATGCATCCTAGCAAGTAGATTGCATATTTTCATTCAAATGTTTGTTATTGTCGGAGAGGAAATTCTCCGGCCGGGTGGCGGAATGCACCCTCCCTAAATCCTAAGATGAGGAGGGGGCCTTAGCGGTTTGCCTGTATGTCGGAAGGTGTAAGAACACAAGAGAACACAAGGATTTAGAGTGGTTCGGGCCGCTGGAGTGTAATACCCTACTCCACTGTGAGTTGTATTGAGTATGAGAGTTTGTGAGCTTGAGAGCCTGAGTCAGATCTAAGTGACTTGCCTTGTAATGTCGTATGCCTTCCCTTTTATAGCTCAAGGGAGGTACATACAAGGGTGCTGAGCCCTGACATGTGGGGCTAGGAACATAACGGAAGGAACACCTAGAGCAACTAACGCAAGTAGCGCCTGTGCAATCTCCTAGTGCCATGATGTCCGCAGCCCGCGCAGTATTGATGTGCAGCAGTAGCTTCCTTGGTAACGTACGAGTGATGATGAGCGCAGTGCACGCGGCAGTATGGGCGTGCTGCCTGCTAATGGAATGGACAGGCACGCCACCTACAGAACGGACAGGTTGCCGCTTGTCAGCGGAATGGACAGGTCGCCGCCTGTCCACGGAATGGACAGGTCTCATTAAATGCCGAGGCGGCACATCACCTATCAGTGGAATGGACAGGCGGCGCGCCTTATTCGTAATAAATGCAGAGGCCACGTAACCTGGAGGCCTTACGTCAGGCTCCGCCTGTTAGCTTATGTCACATGTAGAAGGCCACGTGGCAGCATCGGGTCTCCGCCTAGGCGGGGAGCAGAACTGTATGTGGACATGTCCGCACCAGACTAGGTCTAGACATGTGTCAGTACCGGACCCCTGCCTGGGTCCTATCCAAGGCCCGTGTATGTTCTGTCCTGGGACCTTGGGACCCCACTGTGAGCGGCCCAGACCCCATATGGGGGGGTCCGGGTCCCATTCTAGGGGTCCAGCTTGCACACGTGGAGGTCCGGGACCAACCTTGGGGGTCCGGACCGTATATCCGGGGGTCCGGCGCTCTCCCATGGGGGTCCGGACTCACTGTTGATGCGTTGGAGTACACCGCCTTCTCTGGACACGTGGCGGCTTCGGATCTGCCCATGCGGTGGAGTCGGGCGCTGCTGTGGACCCAGAATACCCGCCTAAGATTGGGGCGAGTCGTGGCTTGGTCCCACACACAACACTTCTACCACGCGATTAAGGGATAGCCACGTGGGTTCTTTGTCTTTGTACAGTAGCAGGGGGTACCCTAGTTTCAGGGTACCGACAGTGGCCACCGGGCCCACCTCAGGGGAGGATGCGAGCTTGCAGGTGGGGCCAAAACTTGTACTTCGCGCCAACATGGCATGACCGGTGATTGGGGCGCCATCTTAGCACGCCTCCTGACACACCGCATTAATTTAGCGCATCTGTCGACGCGCGCGCTGTCAATCTGCCTTCAATCACGTCAACTGCCACATCTGTCCCCGCGGCTGACTGACCCACGGCCCCACGCCTGGCGGCTCCATCGGGTCATGCATGGGGCGCCTCGTTGCCGTCGCCTCGGTTAAAAATATCCCTCCGCAGCGGCCCCGAGGCGGTGCGCGGTCGTGCGTTTTGGTTTGCTCCTTGCGTGGTGGTTCGCCTTTTTCGCACTAGGAGACCGGCACACCAGCTGCAAGACTTGTGGGCCCGGGCCCCCATGTCAGAGACTAGGTCGCCTGGGTGCTAGGTGCGCGTCGGATGGGATTTCCTGCAGCGTCTCGGGGCATGAGCGAGAGAGTTTACACCGTCGCCCCATGCATGACCCGCGGCAGCAGTTATGCTTTCGCATTCTCTCACAATCGCCGCGCCCTTTCGCCTCCAAGCTCTCTGCACCCCTTTCCATTCGCGCTTTCCTGCTGTACACCCACGCCGCCACCGTCGCCATGACTTCGCTAGCTCATCCTGACCGCTTCCAGTCTGAGGCGGCGCTCAATCTGGTGCGCAACCTGCTCGGATGGAGCGAGCGGGCGCTCGCCGGAAGGATCTGCGCCGGCGTCGTCCCCCTCGGTGGCCTCGCTGCCGGGGAGTTCGTCTTGTTCGTCTCCTACCTCTCCTGTGGGTTGGCGCTGCCGATCTCGCCTTTCTTCCTACTGCTGCTGGAGGAGCTCAGGCTCCAGCTTCAGCACCTCACGCCCCCTCCATCCTCCAGGTGGCCATCTTCGTCCACCTCTATGAGATGTTTGTGGGGGTGGCCCCCTACGCCTCCCTCTTCCGCCATTTCTTCGTGTTGGTGAAGTCTGGGAATGCTAAGGACCACCTCGGCGCCTACTACTTCCAGACAAGGCCAGATTCGGTCGGCGCCTACATCCCCTCCCTCGGTGGTGTGAGGTGGGAAAACTGGCACACCGACTGGTTGATCGCCAGCGCCGAGGCCAACGACTGCCTTGTCCTGCCGAGCGACGGACCAACACTCGACCGGAAGCAATGGAGGGCCAAGCCATCGCTGGCACCGGAGTTCCTGCCCGTACTGGACAGGATCAAGACCTTGGCGACCGGTGGCCTAACATCGATGCATGTGGTCGGTGACTTCCTGAAGCGCCGGATCACGTCGCTGCAGAGGAGGGCGCATCTTTGTTGCTGGTTCACCGGCTCGAATGACATCGGCCGGATCCAGCGTGGGCCGGATACTGACCTGTCCAGGAAGGAGCTGAAGCTCCTGGTGAAGTGGATTACTGGTGAGTCCTTCATCCCTGAGTCCCTAATCCTTCCCCAGGGCATCCCTACGCTCTGCGATGACCCAGGGTTGAGGACGACGATCTTGTCCTCGCTACCGACCCTCGACGAGAGTGGCGTGGCGGTTTGCCAGACCAGCGGCCGGGACCCCCACCGTGGGATCCGGATCTCCGATGCGCCGGCTGGAGGCCCCCAACCTGCCGGCGTGGCTCCCAGCGCCCCCGTCGTGGCTCCTAGTGTCCCCGTCGTGGCCCCCCACCCCTTGGACAAGGGAAAAGGGGCTGCAAGCAGTTCCTCCGTCCCAGGTGGCACCGGGGGGTCAGAGGAAGAGAGGCGACGCCGGCTGCATCGCGCCAATGGGTCGCTTGTCTCAGATCCTCTCCTTGTTTCGGACCCCCCCAGAAGCGTCAGAGGACAGCTGGTGGGGCCGAGGAGGCTGGCTCCTAGGCCCAGGGCGCGCAGAGGCGCGCAGTCCTCCGCCACCACCACCATCGGGTCTGCCGCCACCGCAACCTCCACCACCATCGGTCCCGCCGCCACCACCACCACTTGGGGGTGATCTCCCCCAGGGGCACCAGTGTCAGCAGCAACAGCAGCAGCAGCAACAGCAATGGACGTCCCGCTTCTAGGGTCGCTAGAAGGTCTAGGGCCCCAAGTAAGTGTAGCCCCTTTTTTTGACGAGTGTAATTATCATGCCAACGGGTCTTAACCCATCCTTTCACTATAAAAAAATGGTTTTGTATGACAAAAGTAAAGTGTCATGTTTAGTACAAAATTGGTCATAAAAAGCATCTTATGACGAAAATGTTGCGTCATAAGGGTCGTCATATAACGACCGTCACATTATGTACCGTGTGACTACTGTTCAGAGTACCGTCACATAATGTCATCACCTTTTGTGACGGCTGCGTTCGTCCGTCACATATTGTTGCTATATATGACGGTGTTATCTGTCACATTTTTTCCAGTCAACGCGTCACCAAAGTTGGGATCGTCACTTATGGCACCCACATACAGTGAACATACAGTGACGACACACTGAGCTCTCATGATAGCTCACAGAATCATAATACACAGAAAAGCCATCATACACAACATTCTCATCACAAGTCATACACAATTCTAGCACACTAGTTCTTCCACAACAGAGGTTCAAACATACAAAGGTTCCACCACAAAGGTTTGAAGCATTCAAACAGATTGCACGTAGTTCTGACAAAGTTCTAACCACAGATATGTTCTAGCAAGGTAGAAAAACCCTCAAACTTGGTATGCATCCCTACCTCAATCTTTCTGAAGTTTCAGGACAGCTCGTAGCAGTGCATTGGTCTCTTCAAACTTGGTATGCATCCCCTTCACTTCCTCTTGGGCCTGGCGCAGCAAACTTTGGTTTTCTTCAAGTGCGGCCTGTTGAGCTTGTAGTTGTGCTTGCAACTCTTCCTGCTTCCTAGCAGCTTCCTCTCTTTCAGCTTGGAGTTTTTCCTCAAACTGATATAAGATTTCTTCAAGTGCGGCCAGTTGAGCATATAAAAAACTTGGGATATAAGATTTGCCATGATGATCATGTTTGATGACATAGCAATTGTCCTGCTGTTTTCTATTTTAGATGGTCACCATAAAAGAATTGGAGCATAAGCACCTATTGATTATACCTCATTTAGCACAGCGCAAATATTATGAACATGGGAGCTCATCTCGGAAATCAGATGGCCAACCTTAGAATTAGCTACTCAATCAACACCAAAACCAAGACCGTCAGCTTCAAATGTCCATCGCAGCCGAGATGGTATGGTAGCAGCCAACACTCACCAGTAGAAGAAAGGTTGCTTGCTTTCGGAGTGGAGCCAGCAGTCGTAGTAGCAGTGAAGGTTGTGGTCGTACCGGTGCCGCGGGTCAATCTGCTCGTAAAAACAAATCTCAGTTTGAAAAGCTAGTACTATGAAACTAACTGTTTATAGATTCGCAAAAAGGATGTGTAAACTACAAAATTGTTTATTTAGATCGTGTTTCTCTCACCGCTTCCAGCCAGTGCTGCAACGCAAGCTTCTGAGCATTCTCGTCCTTCAGCAACCCCTTTCCAACCTGAGAGAGAGAGAGGCTTTCAAATTCGAACATAAATGTTAGCAGCCCAACCCACAAACCTTATAAATTCGTTCCACAATACAGGCACTAGCACAAAAAGAAAAATAAAGAAAAAAAATTGTGCTACCTTCTCAAACAATTCATATGCTTGTTGAGCATGTTCTTCCCAGGTCTCCAGGCCTTCCATTTGATATACACTAATGGCCGCAGCAGAGAACTCTTCAAAATCAATCATGCCATATTGGATATTGCATATCTAGCACAATGGGTAGAATTAGTACATTGTCATGCACCAAAATATGAAAAGAACATGAGGACAAAGAAGGCTTACTGAGTTAACAAAGTCAAGAATCCTAGAATCATTCATTGCACCCGAGGAATTTTTCATCAAGGCCTAGAAGTTCCATAAAAAATCAGCAACTGCAAGTTACAATTTAATTTTAACTGAATAAAGTTACTAACCGTCTTCATATTTTGCAATGATATATGGCCACTCTTGTTTGGACCGAATAATGTAAACTGCTCTCTTAGGTAGAAGAGTTGATCTGTCGTCAGTGCCTTTGCAAGAGCCTGAAAAACTTAAATAGCTAATTAGCAGGTCCTGTATAACAGTTTCTTGAAGTGTCCTTTGTTCACAATAATAGCAAGAAACAATGTCATCCCAACAAAAATGCAGTCCCAGGAAATAAGGATCAATATAATGGAAAAATAGAACAACCATAGGACGATCATTTATTCTAATTTTTAAGGTGAAAGGCAAGCAAGGAACATACTGAATAACACTTGTTATAACAGATATGCATAGGGTCTAGAAGAACGGAGCTGAGGAAGCTGAGCTAGATCGGTTGGTCAGCTACAAGTACCCTAGGCTGAGGGCATAATAGTCAGCTGGCTGTTGACAACAGAGTATACCAGATTTGCATTAAGCTGAATAGAAAGCATGGATTGTGCACATACGGACAGACCACAGGCATTCAGTGTTTTTATTTACAGAGCAGTACATACTACATATATTTATAAGAGGAAAAAGCATAAGAGGATCACATAAATCCAAAAACAAAGCAACCATTTGCTAGGTGATGCAGATAAAACATTATCAATAAAATACACTTAAAAATGGAGGCTTCAGTTATTGATCATCCAAGATCCAACAGAAACGAAAGATGATGATTCTTGCAAAACAGTACAAGCAACCTACAAAAGTATTACCCTCAATGCAGATTTCCATAGAGAAGATGAACTTATGTAAGCCCTCATAAGCCTGTAGATTATCATGTCTAGATTAATCTTAACTTCCTGTCTGCCACGGATCCATGGATGGCCTGTAATTTCCAATGTATAAGAAAGAAGGGGTCAGGGTCACCTTATCTGCAAACAGAATAACAGGGTACACCGAGTTCAAGACAAGAATGTTACACACAGAGGGCTTGTGCAGCTAAACCACCAAACTATCGAAGATTTACCTCAGGAGGAGGAGCAGATCTACATGGGACGACGAGACCTGGGTGTCGGTCGCGTGGGGAGCGCAGCTCGGCTCGGATCCAGGACCCTCCCGTCTCTTCCCCGCTCTCGCTCCGTCGACGGAGGAGTTGACCTTAGCTCGGATGCTATGGAAGCGGAGGTGGGGGCTATCTATCCACGGGGACGGGAGGAGGCGGGGCAGGGAAGCTAGCGACTCGGGCAAGAGAGCGGAGGAGCCGAGAGAGAGAAAGGAAATGGAGCGCGGTGGTGGCTGACTAGTGAGACGATGTTGTGTGTTCCTCTCGGGGGTTCCCCTGGGCAGGGGTCCCGGTCCCGGTGCGGGCATGGCGGCGGTCCGGATGGAGATCTTGGTCTCCACCTGTAGTGCGGCCTGCGCCCGCTTGAAGCTCAGCGACCCCTCGATGCGCAGCTTGCCGGAGCCCAGCGCCGCCCTGAGGATGGCCAGCTCCTCCCCTGCGCCGCCGGAGGACAGAGGTGGTGCCTCTTCCTCCACCAGGTGTGTGTCAGTGTGTCAGGACATGGCTGGTGTACGGGATGGACGGATCCGTTCACCAGCGGCGGTGCGGCGGCGTGGTGGGCGTGAGTGGTGGCGCTAGGTTGAGGGGAGGGAGAGGACTGGACTTGTCTGTGGTGGTGAACAACCGAGAGGATAAGGTAGGAGGGGAATTTTGGTCATCTTGGGCGGGAGATGGGAAAGTGAATGCGGTCAACTGAAAGGGGTATGATCCTTTTTTGGAAAAAAACATAAAGTGACGCCGCCAAATCATCACATAAAGGCACATCTAACTGTCATAAAAGTAAAATCGTCTACCGGCTTCTGGCGCCTGACAATATATGACGAATCTTCATACCCTTATGTGACAACAAAAACACTATCATCATAAAATCTTCATGGCCTCATGAAATTATGATGACTCAAAAAATTCCATCAAATTATGTGACATTATATGACGATAACTGACCTTGTCATTAAGTATTTTGTCATAAAAGGACAAATTTCTTGTATTGCTTGCCAGGGCTTCCTCCCCCTCTGCTCCCAAGGTCGTGCCTTCTCCGCTGGATACCATGCCCGCCGGCAGGTCTGGCTCTCAGCAGCAGGCGTCTGCTGGAAGTGGTGCCGGCGGTCTGCCCCCGGCTGCTGCAACTGCGCCGATGGCTACCGCAGCCTCAACAACGGCGATACCGTCGAGTACACCGTCGGCAGCAGCGAGGGAGGTCCCAACTGCGCCCACCCCTGCCATCGAGGGTGACGTGAGGGGCACGTCCAGCTCCAACCTGTTGCCCACTCAGGAGGAGCCGGAGGTGGTTCTTGGGCGGCGGCTCTGATCCGGTGCCGAGCCAGAAGCAGCGCCGGTTCCCCTCCCCTGGGTGTTGTCTCATGCCCATTAGGCTCTTGAAGAGACCAAGGCAGCGATCCGGCAGGAATGGGAGGCGCTGGAATCTGAGCACCAGCGCCTCAGCGAATGGCGCACCCAGCTAGAGGAGCGCACCAAGGCGGCATCCCACCAGTTCGCCTTTGAGCGGTCCGAACTGGCGCGGGACCGCAAGGACTACAAGAAGGACCTCCAGAAGGTGTATGCCAGGGAGCTGGAGGCGAACCGGAAGGAGAAGAGGCTGGCCAAGAAGGAGGAGGCCTTGAACCAGAGGGAGGAGGTCGTCATAGAGCTGAGTGCCAAGCTGAAAGCCATGAACGAAATCTTGGAAGAGCAGCGGACCCAGCAGACCGTGGCTGTGGAGAGGATCCAAAAATGGGAGCAGGAGCTAGAGGACAAGGCCAGCAACATTGCCTTGGCTGAGGAGAACCTCAAGGAGAAGGATGCCTCCTTGGATAAGCGGGCGACGGATCTCGCCTGGCGGGAGAAGGACCTCGCCTTCAGGGAGGAAATGTTTGAGAGGCGGGACAAGTTGTTGGTCGAGCATGAGCTCGAGGTGGAGGAGAAGGAGAAAAGGCTGGAAGAGCGGGTTCGGTAGTTCTAGGCAGCACAGGCTGCACCGGGCCCCCAGGCGGTGGAGGCGACGAAGAAAGCACTTGAAGATCTCCAGGCGGAGCATCACGCTAGGGTCCAATGCATCACTGCATGGGCCGGCGAGGCGAGCACAACGCTGGTGCCGCTAGGGGTGAGTCCCATCCCGGTGTCGGAGCTGCCGACATCCATCTCCGACACGCTCTCGGTGTTGGACTCCGCCGCAGACCGCCTCCAATGCCTGGACCAGATTCTTGGCGCCTGCCTAGAGGCCGAAGGCGGCAGGCTCTGTCGGGCGGTGATCGAGTACATCTTGACGTGCTTCCGGAGCCACGACCCGGCCATCTCCTTGGAGCCGGTGATCGCTGGTCCGATGGCCGACACCAAAGATGCCGCCCGGGAGGGCATACAAACTACTGTGGAGGTGGTGGCCGAGCGCTTCCAGCGGGATCCTGCCGATGATGAGTAGCTAGATCTGCAGAGAGAAGCAAGCAAGGGTCCCACTGGGAAGCGGCTTTGTAATATTTTTCGGTTCTGTAAGATACTTTTGAGAAGTATTAATCTATCAGTGACAGAACTTATCTGTATGCTATTTGTCCTCGCTGTGTGCATCATTACCAACTTCTCCCTGGTACTTGGCCCCCTGGGATGTAGACTCGATGTGTTGAGGCTGGATGCTAGTATTCCTAAGGGAAAATTAGTTAGTGACCCAGCCCCCAGGAGGTAGTCTTGGCTGGGACCTGGACCTTTACACAGCTTCAGCTAGGAAGTTTTAGTAGCACACCCATAGGACCCACCAGCTGGTATTTCTATCCTTTGATTCATGCAACAGGACCTGCAAGACTTAGTCTGGGAAGCCAAGCCGTGTGCCTAGACCCCCTGGATTACAGCTCCAAATACTAGGACACCCATCACAGAGTGGTGGAGCATGTAGGCTTAGGGTACAGGACCAGGCTAAGCGACTACACAGCTCCCGACCACCCCAGGAGACAAGTGTCCATTCTTTAGAACCGGACCCCAGGTTGCCGGACCCACAGGACTATAGTTCCAAATACTAGGATACCCATCACAGAGTGGTGGAGCGTGCCGGCTTAGGGTACGGAACCAAGCTAAGAGGCTACACGGCTCTAGACCACCCTAGGAGACAAGTATCAGTTCTCCAGAACTGGCCCCCAGGCTGCCGAACCCCCCTGCCGGGGGGTCTCAACTGCAAGCCTGGCTACTCAATTCGGATGTCACTACACCAGCAAGGGTGGGAACTATATGGGTGGGTTAGATAAAAATTTAATGCTCGTAAATTGAAGCAGATTAAAAACATCACAAAAACAAATCTGGGGGTGAATCTTTTCTTTATAACTTGATATTCATGAGTGTAGGCCAACAGACCGGGTTTATGAGGGTGGACCTCACCGGGTTGACATACATATATGCGCTACCTAGTTACAAAGGAATAAAACCGAGTCCCCAGGTTTGTTTTTATGGGTAAAACTTACAGAGATGCTCTATGTTCCAGGGATTGGGAAGAGGCTGTCCTTCAGTTGTAGCAAGGCGGACGCACCCGGGTCGGCATGTTTCCATCACCTTGAAGGGTTCCTCCCAGCTGGGGGAGAGCTTGTGGAGCCCTTCTCGGTTCAATACTCGCCTTAGGACCAGGTCCCCGACCCTGAGCTCCCTACTATGCACGAACCGTTGGTGGTAGCGCCTGAGCGCCTAGTTGTACCGTGCATTTCAGATTGCCGCTTGCCATCTGCGCTCGTCGATGAAGTCCACGTCCTCACGCCGTAGCTGTTCCTACACAGACTCATCGAAAGCTTGGACCCGTGGGGAGCCCATAATGATTTCCGGGGGAAGGCAGGCTTTGGCCCCGTAGTCCAGGAAGAATGGGGTCTCCCCGGTGGCTCGGCTGGGTGTGGTCCGGTTCCCCCAATGCTCGGACGGAAGCTCACTGACCCAATTTGCACCATGCTTTTTCAAGAAGTCGTAGGTGCGTGTCTTGAGTCCCCTGAGGATTTATGTGTTTGCCCTCTCCACCTGGCCGTTGCTCCTGGGATGAGCCATAGACGCAAAGCAGAGCTGGGTGCCGATGCCCTCGCAATACTCCTGGAAGAGCCGACTTGTAAACTGGGTCCTGTTGTCTGTATTGATATGGCTTGGGACCCCAAATCTACAGACAATTGACCTGAGAAAAGCAACAGCAGCACCCTGAGTGATGTTGACCACAGGGGTGGCCTCTGGCCACTTGGTGAACTTGTCGATGGCGACGAAGAGGTACCGGTACCCGTCGACGGCCCTGGGGAATGGTCCCAGGATATCCACCCCCCATACGGCGAATGGCTAGGAGGGTGGAATCATCTGTAGAGCCTAAGCTGGTGTGTATGTGTCTACTTTGCGTGGAATTGACACGCCTTGCAGGACTTTACCATCTCAGCTGCATCCTGGAGGGCGGTTGGCCAGTAGAAGCCATGCCGGAAATCCATACCGACCAACGTGCGGGATGAGGAATGACTTCCGCACTCTCCTCCATGGATATCCATGAGCAACTCACGACCCTCCTCCTGGGTGATGCACCGCATGAGAATGTCGTTGGCGCCATGGCGGTAGAGATCCCCTTCCACCACCATGTGTCGTTTAGCCAACTGCACTATGCGCTCTGCGGACGTATGATCTTTAGGAAGGATGTTTTCCTTCAGGTAGTCCTGGAACTCGGAGATCCATGCATCGGGACCACTCTGAGATACTGACTGTGGCGCCAAGGGATAGGCAGGACCCCCTATAGCACACACAGTCTTCGGTGGGTTCTGTAGATGATACGCCACCGGGACTGCTAGCTTTTGAGGTGCTAGTCTTGCCCCCTTCGCTCAGTTCGGCAGACTGGGCGGTGGGTCTCAGTAGCCGTCTTTTGAAGACGCCCTCGGGCACGAGTGCCCAAGTTGATGCCCTCGTGGAGAGTTCATCTACCGTCGAGTTGTCAGCCCGAGGAACATGTTGCAGTTCCAGGGCCGTGAAGTCCTTCTCCAGCTTCCTTACATGGAGGAGGTAAGCTGCGAGC